>CAJQZJ010000111.1:197665-235173 GCA_907164525.1 Lophiomys imhausi | reverse complement strand
TTCAAGACCCAACTCAAAACTCACTTCCTCCTTGCTTGGTTCTTTCCAGCTGGGCTAGCCAGTGTCTCTGTGATGGCCCTTTTCATGCCCCCCTGCCTCTGTGTGCCTTGTGGCCCCCTTTCAAACCAAGCTCCTTGAGGGGAGGGAGCTCTGGGACCTAACTCCCAAGTGTGAATTTGCTGACTTATTCAGTGTGCTGATCTGCTAGACCCTAAAAGCTCTCAATAAATGTTGTCGAATTAGTGAAATCACAAATCAGGGTTCTGCTTATAATTTTATAAATGCTAACCCTCAGTTAACCCAGGGAAAGAGTCATGGTTGACTTAAGACCCAGTTTCTTTCAGAAAGATGGTGTAAAGACAATGATGAGAGGGCTGTCGCTACAAGACACATGGCGGACAGGCACCCCTCTGAAAGCACCAGTAATGATGAAGATGGGAAATCCGATTTAGTTGAGTGGGTCAGCAGAGAATTTGGGGGAAAACAGAATAAATATGTGAGCTTCACTTCTGGCACTGAAGCAGAGAGGGGGAAGGGACCATATTCACACAGTAAGGATAGAAAATCATGGAATGATTTCCCTTAGAAAATCCTTAATCATTCATTGAGCCAGTGAGATGGTTCAGTGGGTAAAAGTACTTGACACACAAGCCTGGTGACCTGAATTTTATCCGCAGGACCTATTTAAGGTAAATAGTGAGAACTGACTCCACAAAGTTGTCTTCTGACCTCTACACTCATGCTCAGACATGTGTGTGTGTGCACACACCGCACGCACGTATGTGTGAACACACACAAATAATAATAATAATAAAATTACTTCATGAGATAGATGTTTTTCCATCATAGCTGCGTGTGTGTGTGTGTGTGTGTGTGTGTGTGTTTGTGCGTGCACGCGGACGCGTGCATGACAAATCATAGAGTTTGAGAAGTAGCCCCTCCACCTCTGTAGAGACATGATGGTCAGACTTCCAGCTCTGCTGTACTCACACCAGCCGGGCAAGCTCACCAGCACTGCCCCACCTAGCTTATACAATGGAGCATCCAGCAAGGAACAGAACTAGTATTCCCACTCATGCCCTTGGGGATGGCTTACTTGCAACAACGCCAACAGTGTTCGCTCTGTTATGCTTCAAGGCAAGGTGCAAGGCCTCCTCTGCTGAGTATTGCAACAGATAATGCCTAGACAGGTCTCCATCTCTCATGCCCATGGGGCCGGCTCACATGCAGTCCCTGAAACCAGGACCAGCTGTACCACACGGCTCAGGTGAGGTACAGAGTCTGCCCTCTCCAACCAATGTTGCAGTTGGAGAGGGTCAGGGCAACTCTTCTGCTCTCATGAGCTTGGGTCTACCTCTCTCACATGCCACAGGTGGGAGGGGGGATCAATAGGATGGCATCTTTTTCTTGCCCACACCACCACATGGCAGACAAGTTGAGAGCCATCTCTCCCCTGCTCCCACACTTTGTGGCCAGCTTACCAGTACCCCTGCAGCTAGGGTCAGCTCTACTATGCTGCCTAAGCAAGGGGCAGGGACTTCTCACGCAAGTGCTGCAGCAAATGAGGTGTTTGCCAACTCTCCTGCCCTTAAACCCTTAGGACAGCTCTCCCACTTGTTCACAGTAGCAAGGGGCAGGCAGAGAGGCCATCTCTCCCTCACAAACACCACCATATGGCAATCCATCTTTCCCACTTTTACATCCTCAGAGTTGGGATATTGTTCTTGATCACAGAACAAGATATGAATTCCCTCCCATGCTTCTGTTCTCCAAATCCAACAGTAAATTATTAGTAATATACCTAATACCTGTGCCTTTATTATAGGTGTACAGATCTTGCTTGACATTTTAATAATGTAAGAAACAGCCCACAACCTAGTAGGACCATTTGTGAGCATTCTTCCAAAACAGGATGGAAAGAACCTCGTTGGACTAGCAGTCGATCCAAGACTGATGTCTTGAAGCTCAGTCATGGAGACTATCATTTACTTCAGATCTGTAAATAACAACTGGATCTGAATAACATTTAGATTTTGAGGGGTCTGAAAACATTATTGGCCCAAAACTCCTAGTGTGTTAGCCCACCTCTGGAACTTAGTATTTATCAAGCATAGGGTGAGAGCATATTTTTACACTATTTATTAATAACTCTATACACCTTCAAAACCACCATCCCAAAATAGGGGGGGGGGAAGGACATATTATATGCATAAGATGAAGATGTCCTCAGGGACAGGACTTTGGAGAAACTAGTCAGCAGTCGAAGAAAGAAGTGGCTCCTGTTCCTGTGACCCCATCAGGGCCAGATCTCCTGTCCTCAACTGGTGGTGAGGGCAAAAGGGAGGGGAGGACTCTCCCTTGCCAACACCACCACAAAGCAGACAAAAGGCAGGGCTGGCTCTCCCACACTCACTCTCTTGGGGCTGGCTCACCCACAATCCCCACATCCAGCGTCACCTGTTCTGTTCTGCCAAGGGAAGGTGCAAGACCTGCTCTCCCAAGTGGTGCAGCCTGTGAAGGTCAGGGGAAACTCTCTTGCTCCTGTGACCCCATTGGGGGCCAGATCTCCTGTTTGCTACTAGTGGTGAGGGCATAAAGGAGGGGAGGCACTCTCTCCCTTGCCAACACCACCACCAAGCAGACAAAAGACAGGGTTGGCCCTCCCATACTCACATACTCTGGGCTGTCTCACCCACAAACCCCACATCCAGGCTCAGGCAGGGTTCTCCTAGTCTCTGCCTTGCTTTATGTCCTGGGAGCCTATCTGGTGCTTTCCTGGTATGCTGGACTGGTGGTTGTCACAGCCTAGTTTCCTGTCCAGGCCCCATGGCACTTAGCTGGTGTTGGTCTCCAGCTTGATTTTTTCCAAGAACGGTAGGCTTCTACTCATTCAGATGTTCATAAGTCAGAACACTGAATGAACACATAGCCTCTCTCCTCTCTGCCACCTACTGATCCATATGTGACATAGCAGCCACATCTGCAAGGCTTCTAGGGGCAGGAAGACATTACATTCTATGACAAAGACAACTGCTCAACTATGTGCATAGCAACTTTATTTATAATAGCCAGGAACTGGAAGCAACCTCAATGGTCCTAAATGGATTAATAGCTAAAGAAAATATAGTACTTTTAAACAATGGTGTATTACTCAGGTTTTATTTTTAAAAATCATGAAATTTGTCGTCTAATGCATAGGACTAGAAAAAAATCGTCTTGAGTGATGACCCCAGACAAAGAAAGTAAAAAATGATATGTACTCATAAATGCATGTTAATTGTAAAGTAAAGGATAGTTATGCTACAATCCACAGAACTAAAGAGGCTAAGTAAGAAGAAGGGCTCAAGAGAGGGATTCGTGAATCTCCTAAGAAAAGGGAATTAGTATAGATATTGCAAGTTGACTGGGGCAGGTGGGGATTAAAACGGAAAGAATACTAGAGGTAGGATGGAGACACACACACAGAGAGAGAGAGTACTATGAGAGACAATTTGCGGGGGCAATTTGAACTAAAAGTGGAAACAGTGTAATGAAAACACCCAGGAATTTATTAGGGGCACCCTACCTAAGAATTCTAGTAATGCAGGATAAGGAGCCTGAACAGCCCATCTCCTATAACCAGGTAAGACTTCCAGGAGAGAGATTGGGATACCAACCCAGCAACAAAACTTTCAGCATACAGCTTATCCTACCAGCAAGACATGCTGAGGTAAAGGTGGCACAGAAATTGTAGGAGGGGCCATCCAATGACTGGTCTAGTTGGAGAGCCATGCCACAAGATGGAGCCAACTCCTGACACTGCTTGGAGGACTAGAAATCAGAGAAGAGATAGCTGAAAGAACTAGGATAAAACCAAGTGAGCATATAACCAATCACACACAGGCAAAAAAAATAGTAAATGAAATGATTCCTAATGATATTCTGATACCTTGTGGACAAGAGCTTGGCATAAAGTCAATCAGAGAGGCTCCATATAGCAATTGATGGAAACAAATGCAGAGATCCACATGCAAACATTAGGAAGAGCTCAGTAAATCCTGCAAAAGAAGGGGAGGAAGAAATGTAGGAGTAAGAAGGGTCAAGGACATTACAAGAAAATCAACACAATGAAGAAACTTGGATTTATAGGGGCTCACTGAATTTAAACTACATTGCAATTCTTAACATTCATGACCCAAATAAAAGGGCACTCAAGTTTGTAACAGAAACACTAAATCACACATTGAACCCCACCTATTAATAGTGGGAGACCTCAACACCACACTCTCAACAATAGACTGGTCAACCAGACATGAAATAATAAAATGAAGAGACATTGTGAATCAAATGGACCTAACAGATAACTAAAGAACAATTCATCCAAAAAGAAAGAATATATATTCTTTTCAACCCTTTATAGAACCTTCCCCAAAATTGACCATATACACAGTCACAAGAAAGCCTCAACAGATTAAAAAAAAATACCCTTTATGTCTTATCAGAACACTAAGGATTGGCTTGACTTCAACAACAAAATAATAAAAGGCCTACAAACTCATAGAAAGTGAACAATTCTCTACTCAATGACCATAGGGTCAAGGAGGAAAGAAAGAAAGAAAAGAAATTTAAGCTTTCTGGAACTCAATGAAAATTAACACACAACATACCCAAACTTATGGGATAGATAAAAGCAGTGTTAACAGAAAAGGTCATAGCTATAAGTGCCTTCATAAATAAATTGGAGAGATGTCATACAGCAACTTAAAAGCACAAGTGAATGCTTTAGAATAGAAAGAAGCAAACCCACCCAAGAAAGGTATATAGCAGGAAATAATGAAACTCAGGGTTAAAATCAATACTTTAGAAACAAACTGAACAATACAAAGTATCAACAAATCTGAGAGCTGCTTCTTTGAGCAAATCAAGAAGATAGGCCAACCCTTAGACAAACTAAGTAAAAGGTGGAAAGAAAATATCCAAATTAACAAAATCAGAAATGAAAATGGGGACATAACAAAACACATCAAGGAAATTCACACAATCTTTAGATCTTACTTCAAAGTCTTGCTCTCCACAAAATTGGACAATCTAAACAAACTGGATGATTTTCTTGATAGAAACAATTTACCAAATTTAAATCAAGATTGGGAAACAATATGGGAGACAATAAAAAGAAACCTGATAGCTAACATCCAATTAAATGGAGAGAAGCTTAGAGCAATTCCACTATAATCATGGACAGGACAAGGATGTCCACTCTCTTCGTGTCTATTCAATATAGTACTTTGAAATTTTAGCTAGTGAAGTAAGACAACTAAAGGACATCAAGGGGATACAAATTGGAAAGGAAGAAGTGAAAGTACCACTATTCACAGATGATATGATAGTATACATAAGTAACCCCAAAAATACTAACAGGGAACTCTTAAGGATGATAAATAATTTCAGCAAAGTGGCTGGATAAAAAATTAGCTGAAAAAAGTCAGTAGCCCTTCTAGATATGAACAATAAATGGACTGAGAAAGAAATTAGAGAAACAATGCCCTTCACGGTAGCCATAGATGATATAAAATATCTTGGTTTAACTCAAACCAAGCATGAGAAAGATCTGTATGATAAGAACTTCAAGTCTTTGTAAAAAGAAATTTGAAGACGATATCAGAAGATATAAAAAAATCTCCCATACTCATTAATCAGTAGGATTAGCAGAGGAAAAAATGGCCATGTTACCAAAGACAATCTAGATTCAAAGAAATTTCTATCAAAATTCCAAGACAATTCTTTAAAGAGCTTGAAAGAACAATACTCTGGGACACTTGTCTTCTTTAGTGTCTGATCTGTTTTCTTCTGAGGTTTCTGTTGTCCATGGATTCCGTGAATGGATGTTTTAAATCTCCTGGAATGATAAGAATAGAGCCATGCCCTAATCCTAACTCTGGGACAATTATCTTTTTTTGGGGGGGGGGCAGGTAATATTTTTCCTGGAGCAAATTTAGTTTTTTGACAATATATAAAGTATCTTTCAATTCGGATTAAAAAAGAAATTATTTTGAAATTTTGGAGCTAAACAAACCTCTAGTGTATATATTTTGAGATCTCAAAGGACAATTAATTTGTTTGAATTTCAGCATGCCTTTTGTAAGTAGCTTTTAAACTTAAATCGTTCCAAATCCTATGTGCCTGTCTCTGCATTCTAAGTATTGGGATCAAAGACATGTGGTTCCCAATTGATGGGATTAAAGATGTGCTCCACCACCCCTGTAAGACAACTCTATACTGTTGCTCTTGTCTCTGCTGGAGTTAAAGGCATGGGCTAACATCACGCATTTTATGTATTTTACCTTACCTCCAAGTTTTTTCAACTCTTGGAGGTATATAAGACAAGGTTGAACAGCTGTAACCTTTAATTTATGTACAGTATTTTAAACCCGTTACCTGCTTTTAAATGCCAAACCATGAAAATACCCTATACATCTACAAAAAAAAAAAAAAACCAAACAAACAAACAAAAAAAGAAAACGAACTTTTAAGCTGTTATCAAGTTTGTGTAATCTTTAGGTACTATGACAGTCTATCATAGTTATTTTCTAAGCTAATCAGAAATCTAGTTGCTAAGAGACAAGCAATAGTTGCTTATCTAAATATAAGAGATAGATAGGGTGTCTTCAAAAACCTCAAGAGATCTGCTGAATATGGCATTCAAAGACGTTTTCTTAAGATTTTTTTGATATCGAGACATGTCAGCTCCTGACAGCACCCTCCTCTTCTACTCCAAGTAGAAGATGAGCATCGAAGAATCTCCAGTGTGAGATGGTTGAATTAGTGGCAAGCCTATATCTCGGCAAGAAAACCCCTTGCTTCAACTGTAGACAGACTTCTGTCCAAAAAGGACAAAACTTGGAAGCAGGTAAGTCGACAGCCTAGCTCTGCCAAGACAGGGTAGGCAAGTCCTTCATAATTCCTGCTCTACAATCAATGTCTGTCAGAGAAACGGGGCCAAACGGCTGAAGATTGATACTGTAATGTATGGAGAGAAAATGGGAACTTTTCAGGAAGCCAGTTGTATGTCATTTCTTAGTTTTGGAAGCTGCTGGCCCTGCGCTTCCTGTATAATCAGATATATCTATCCTTCTCAGGTCTCTGATGTGGTTGAAGACTAGATAGCTATAGTCCCATAGTTAAATTCTGAGTTGTTTAGAAATTAAGAGGGTGTTCTCGATCTAAGAAGATGTTTTCAAAATTGTGATGCAAGTTAGGATGGAAGCTGAGTTGGATATAGATCTTTAAACTTATGGAGATGGTTGGATAGTAGAATGTTAAAGTCAGTTGCCAAATACACATGGACTGGACATTGGGAATGTATGCTAATCCATATAACTCTCATAATTGTGACCTTATTATTTTTGTTGTTTTATATTGTATTTGTTGTTATATGATAAAGAGTCATTTGTAGGACTGAAAGGGAGAGTTGTTGGGGGGGGGGGAAGATATACTTTAAACACAACAAAAGGAAAGGAAGCAGATGGGGTGAGGGGGAAGAGGGTGGAAGGGTGGGACCAGATGGGAGAGTAGGGAAGGGATTTTGATTGAGATATAACTTGAATAAATAAAATAATAATAATATAAAAGAAAAATCAGATACAGTAAATTTATTAGAAAAGAAAGTTGGGGATCACCAACCCACCTACAGTACCTTCAACCCAAAAGTTATCTTGTATACAAGATGTGTAGAGATTGAGGGAATTTCCAACCATTGAATGGCTCCACCTGAGACCTACTCCAAGGGAGAGAACCAATGTCTGTCACTATTAATGATACTCTGCTATCCTACAGACAGGAGAATAGCACAATTTTCCTCTGAGAAGCTCCATGCAGCACAAGACCCAAACAGATGCTGAGCCTCACTGCTAAACATTAGGTGGACCATGGGGTGTTGTGTGGAAGAGAGGGGGGAAGGATAAAACAACCAGTAGGGAATAAGAATTAAATGGGAAGACCAACAGAGTCTGCTGACCTTGGCCCATCAGGGCTCACAGGAATTGGAGCACCAATCATGGAGTGAGTGTGGATTGGGTGTAGCTCTCTACATGTATGTGGCCAGCAGGCACCTTGGTCCTGGTGTTGTTCCCTGGAGTGGTGACTCTCTCTGACATAGACTCTGATGCCTGCTTTTCTATCACTTTTTGCTGGCAGGGATGCTGTGTCTGGCCTCTGTGGAGGAGGACTGATGAGCTTGGCCATGTGCTACTCGATGTGCTGGGATGGGATAGCATAGTGCTCCCTTTTCTGGGGAGAAAGGGATGGGAGAGGGGGTTGCAGGGTGGGACCCTGAATGGGGAGGGAGGGAGCTGCAATTATGATGTGAGATGAATGAACTAATAAGCTTATACATTTAAGAAATTCCAAGACAATTATTTTTCTTTTTCCCATTTTATTCTTTTTTTTGTGAAATTCACAACAGTGACCTTGCTCCCTCTCATCTCCCATCTATCCTCAGACCCACCATCTACCTCTCCAAGCATTATAAAAGTCTCATTGCAAAAGCCACACTGTGTCTGAGCATGTCCCCCAATATTCCATCTTGTCCACACTTTATTATTTGCAAATTATCATTATAATGATTCCTTGGTTTGGTACCAGGCCTCAAGCTTCTGATAGTCTGTCAGTACTGGAACTCACTGGGACTCCTCTCAGTAATACTGTTGCTGTCCTATGTAATGGAGTTCCTGTAGTTTTGGGTCTATGGAACTGGCCTCTTCATGCACTCCAACAGTGCATCCATGGGGTATATGTTGGTGAGGACCAACTCAAGGCCCTTGTTCTGGGCCTGCAATCCCAAGATCTAGGACCAGTTCTACTGGGCTACCAAGTTTAGGTTCAGGACCTGTTCTCCTGAGTGCTACAGCAGGTAAAAGGGCTGGACCAGTTCTCCTCCTCTCTTGTGCCCATCAGGGCCAACTCTCCCACCTGATGCCTGTGTTTAGGGCTTCAAAGAGTGGAAACACTTTGTAAATCAATTTGGCAGTTACTCATTAAATTGGGAATATTTCTAGGTAAAGGCCAAGACTTCTGGGAATATACTACAAAAGATGTTCCACCAAACCACAAAGACACTTGCTCAACTATGTTCATAGCACATTTATTTGTAATAGCCAGAAACTAGCACAACTTAATGTTCCTCCACTGAAGAAGGGATAAAGAAAATGTGGTATACAATAGAAAATTATTCAGCTATTAAAAACAAAGGCATCATGAAACTTAAAATCAAATTAATTAATGAGAAAACATTGTCTTGAGCAAGGCAATCCAGATCCAGAAAGATAAACATGGTATTTATAAGCAGACAGTAACAAGAAAGTACAGGATAGACATGCTACAATCCACAGACCCAAAGAAGCTAAGTAGAGGAGGGATCAAGAGAGGACGCTTGAATGTCACTGAGATGGGGAAATGGAATAGATATCAATGGCTGATGGAGGAAGTTAACTGGATGGGGAGGGGAGCAGGAGGGATGAAAATGGATGCAGAGGGATCAAGTGGGAGGAGGATTTGGGAGAAAGTAGGGGGAACGAGAAATAAATCAGTTGGGGAAGGGAGTGGCACTTCTCTTGCATGAACTAGAAACCCGGGACAGTGGAAATTTCCAGGAATCTATGACAGTGACCATAGCTAAGACTCCCAGCAATGGGGGAAATGGAACCTGAAACAGCCATCTCCTGTAACCAGAAAACTCTCCCATGGAGGGATTCTACATTGAATCTACATTGACTCTATGGCAAATCTACAGATTTAATGTAATTCCCATCAAAATTCCAACACAGATCTTGAAAGAACAATACTCTATATGGAAAAGTAAAAATCCTAAAATACCTAAAAAAACAAATTTCTGCATTATGAGTTATAGATAAAACTGTTTCTAATGGATCAACCCAGGAACAAAGCCTTAGATTCATAATTTGTCCTGCAACCAAGACATGCAGAGATAAAGATGGAACCGAAAGTAACCCATGTCTGGCCCAGCTTGAGACCTCACCATGAGAGAGAGCCCAGCCTTTACATTATTAAAGATATTCTACTATACTTCCAGACAGGTGCCTAGCATAACCATCGTCTGAGATGCTTCACCCTGAAACTGATGAAAACAGATGCAGAGACTCACAGCCAAATAGTAGGTGGAGCTTTGGAAATTGCATAGAAGAAAAGAATGAGGGATTAAAGGAGCCAGGGAGCTCAAGTACACCACACATACAAAAACAAAAAACAAAACAAAACAAAACAAAAAAACAACAGCAACAACAACAACAACAAACTACAGAACCAACTAACTTGAGCACAGAGACTAAACCAAAAAACAGAGGGCATACATGGGATGGACCTAGACCATATATACATATGGAACAATTGTGCAGCTCAGTCCTCATGGGAGACTCCTAACAGTAGAAGCAGGGGGCTAGCCGCACCTGAATTTGTTACCCACGTTTGGACCCCTTTCTCCTACCTGGGCTGCCTTGCCTATACACAATGGAGAAGAAGTGCTTAATCCTACTACAACTTGAAATGCCAAGCCAGTTGAGATCCATAGGAGGTCTCACGTTTTTCTGAGCCTCTTCTGAGGAGAAATGGAGGACAAGAGGATAATGGGGATATGAGGTGAGAGGCAGGGACTAGGTGGAAAGGAGGGAGGGAAAGCTCCAGATACACATATATTTATTTATAATTTATAATTTATTATATATATTTAAAATATATAATATGTAACATATTATATATTATATATTTATTATATTTATTATATTTATTTATTTATTTATTTGTATATATAAATACATAAAATAAAACCCAAGAAAAAGTTTGGGTATTAGGCTTAAGCTTCATTGTTGGGCACCACTCTACTGACCTCCACAAGTTCAGCTATACCAGGAGCATCCAGGTTAGATCCCCTTTACTAGATATGCCCTGCCTGATGAGTCCCTTGGGCCACTCCCACTCTCCCAGGGCTGTGAGCTGTCTCCCAAGCCCCATTGTCTGAACCCTGCTCCTGCAGCTGTCACCAGGCCTGCTACATCAGGAATATACAGGAATATCTTCCTCCCCACCTAACTATCCTACCTGCACATTCCCCTGGGGCACACCAAGCTGCCAAGAGATGTGTTCTGTCTGCCCAGTCTTCATTATCAGGCCACCACTCTGCTGATATCCACAACGCCAACTACACAAGAAATATTCAGGTTAGATCCCCTTTACACACTGTCCACAGAGTCTGCTGGGACACACCCAGCTTCCTTGACCTTTGGGCTGTCTCCCTAAGCTCCATTGTCCAGACACTGTTCCACTGGCCTCCATCAGTCCTGCTGCACCAGAAACACCCCAGACTGCTGAATTAGGAACATCCACACTGCATAATGAACATCCAGGAACAGCATGAGACAACCAGGTGGCTAAAGGCCAGCGTAAAAACACAACCAACATGAGCCAGGGCAATATGGGACCTCCAGAGCACAGCTATCCTACTACAGCAAGACCTGGATATCCTATCAAAACCAATGCTTAAGAAAGTGATTTTAAATCCAATCCTAAAAAGATGATAGAGGCCTTTAAAGAGGAAATGAATGAATCCCTTGAAGAAAGACAGGAAAATTCAATAAGGTAAATTAAATGAATAAGTGCCTTAAACAAATGCAGGAAAATTCAATCAGTTGAATGAAATGAATAAATCCTTTATACAATTACAGGTAAATACAATCAAACAAGTGAAAGAAATGAATAAAACTGTCCAAGACCTGAAAATGGAAATAGAAACAATAAAGAAGACACAAACTTAGGGAAAAATGGAGATAGAAAACCTAGGGAAAGAAACAGGAAGTACAAATACAAGCATCACCAACAAAACACAAGAATTGATAAAGAAACTGTGGTATATTTATACCATGGAATAATACTCAGCTATTAAAAACAAGGAAACCATGACATTTGCAGGCAAATGGATGGAACTAGAGAAGATCATCCTGAGTGAGATAACCCAGACCCAGAAAGATACAGATGACAGGAACCTAACAAAGCTATCATCTGAGAGACTTCACCCAGCAACAGATCAAAACAGATTATGAGACTCACAGCAAAACAATGGGTGTAGCTCAGAGAGTTTTATAAGAGAGTGGGAAGACTACTAGAGGGACCTGGAAGAGATAAGATCTTCACGAGAAGACCAACAGAGTCAACTAACCTAGGCTCCTGGGACTTACAGACACTGAAGATCCAACCAAAAAACATTTATGAAACTAGGCCCCCTAAACACATGTAACTGATAGGCGGCTTGGTCTTCATATTACCTAGCAACTGGAATAAACATAGTCCCTGACATAGACTCTATTGCCTGTTTGAGGATCACCTCACCCTAGTTGTGCTGCCTAGTCTACCTTCAGCAGAAGCAGATGCTCTTAGTTCTGATGTGACTTGAAGACCTAGGGTAGGTTGATAGGGGTGTCCCTTTTCTGAGTATAAAAGTAAGGGAAAAGGGTGAGACAGTGGGAGGGTGGGAACAAGTAGAGAAGGGGAATGGAGTACAGTCAGGATGTAAAATGAATAATTACATTTTAAAATGGGATACATCGCTAAATAGGTAATTCTCAACAGAAAAATCTCTAATGGCTGAGAGACACTTAAAGAAGTGTTCAATATACTTAGTCATCAGGGAAATGCAAATTAAAACAACACAGAGATTCCATCTTACACCTGTCAGAATGGCTAAGACCAAAAATCCAATTTACAGCTCTGTTGGAGCAGATGTGGAGCAAGGAGAAAACTCCTCCATTGCTGGTGGGAGTGCAAACTTATACAAACATTTTGCAAATAAATTTGGCATTTTTTCAGAAAACTGAGAATATTACTACCTTAATATCTAGCTGTATGACTCCTGGGATACACTCAAAGGATGCTCTACCATACCACAAAGACACTTGCTCTACTATGTTCATAGAAGATTTATTCATAGTAGCCAGAAAATGGAAACAACATAGATGTCCCTCAACCAAAGAATGGATAAAAATGTGGAATATCATTCAGGTATTAAAAACAATGACATCATGAAATTTGCAGGCAAATGGATGGAGCTAGAAAATATCATCTTGAGTGAGGTCACCCAGACCCAGATAAATCAAACATGGTATGTACTTACCTATAAGTGGACATTAGCCATAAAGTACAGGATAACCATGCTATAATCTACAGACCCAAAAAAAAAATCTAAATAACAAGAAGGAACCAAGTGAGGATGATTGAATCTCACTGAGAAGGGGAAATAAAATAGACTTCTAGAACGGATGGAGAAAGGGAACTGAGTAGGGCAGGATTAAGAAGGGAAACAGTAGGAAACAAGTTAGCGGTAGACAGAGTACTAGAAGAGAGAACTGGGATCAGTTGCGGGCATCTCTGGGATGAGATTGAAATCAATGAAACAATGGCAACTCCCAGGAATCTTCTTCAATCAGGGAGGTCTTCCAGTGGAGGGACTGAGACACCAAGTAAACTATTAAACAATATTTATCAACAAATCTAGCCCTATAGAAAGTACTAGAAGGAAAACTCCACCCCAAACATGTTAACTACTCCCATGAAAACACAGGCAATAAATGATATCACACCATCAAAACCCAAAGAAGGGAAACACACACACACACACACACACACACACACACACACACACAGTACCAACAACAAAATAAAAGGAATTAACATCCATTGGTAATGAATATCTTTCAATATCAATGGACTTAATTCTCTAAGAAAAATACAGAGGCTAACAGAATAAATATGAAAGCAAGGTCAGTCCATCTGCTGCATACTGAAATGCTCAATAAAATACTCTCAAACAGAATCCAAGGGAACTAAATTCATATATATATATGAAACTAGATATCAAGATGGCAAATCTTCCACTTTAAAAATGAGGTACACCATCTAAACAGAATTCTCAACAAAGAAAATTCAAATGGTTGCAAAACATTTAAAGAAATGTTCAACATCTGTAGCCATCAGGGAAATGCAAAACAAAACTACTCTGAGATTATGTCTTCCATCTGTTATAATAACTAAGATCACTAACACAAGTGAGATGTAATGCTAGCATGGATGTGGAGCAGGGAGAAATCTCCTCCATTGATGATGGGAGTGTAATCTTGTATAGCTGCTCTTGAAATCAATATGGCAGTCCCACTGGAGATAGAGCTGGACTTGATATACTTCAAAATGCATCTATACCACTACTAGATATACACTCAAAGGATGCTCCATCCTACAACAAAGACACTTTCTCAACCTTGTTTATTTCAGCTGTATTCATAATAGCCAGAAACTGTGAAGAATCTAGATGTCCCTCATGAGATGAATGGGTAAACAACATGTGGTATATTTACACAGTGGAGTATTACTCAGCTATTAAAAAAAAAGACATGAAATTTGCAGGTAAATTGGTTGAATTAGTTAAGAAAATGATCCTGAATGAGGCAACCCAAACCCAGAAAGATACCTATGAAATGTACTTATTTATATACGGACATTAGCTGTTACTAAATGATAAACACTGTATAATTCATAGATCTGGGGAAGATATGTGAAGAGAAAGGAACATATGGGTCTCTTGAGGAGATAGTAACAGGATATATTATAAATGCAAACTGGAATGGGTGGGGATAGGAGCTCTGTGTGTACTACTGGTCTTTAAAAATATATCAATAAAATGAATCCTAATGATATTCTTCTATACTCATAGATCAGTGTCTTGGCCTGTCATCATCAGAGGCTTCCTCTGAAAGCAGTTGAGAAAAGATGAAGTACTGAAGACCAGCTTCAACCCCACTTGATAAACTGAGACAGGGCATAGAGTTGGTGGGTGTCAGTGATGGTGATTCCCTTTGTAGGCCTCTGTTGATGGCAGTCAGCACTTGGAGTGAATGAAAGGAAGAGGGAGAAACCAATGCTGATAACATCTGACAATTGGAAAGAAGGAAAAGGAGGAGGAGAAAAATATCACACACACACACACACACACACACACACACACACACAGTGGATAAAACAAGACAGGCTGTAGTAAAAAGGATCCAAAAACTTCACACATACCTACAGTCAGGCAGGCAGGCAGACAGACAGACAGACAGACAAATATGAAGGCATTCACATACTGGGTGGATGAAGCAAAGTTTCAGTCATATATTTCAACCACTTTACATACATACATATGTACATATACATACACACACACACGCACACACACATATATATATGCAGGTAAACACATATATACATATACACATCTAGTGGATGAAACAAACTCCAATGAGCAGGATCCAACAACTTAATTTTTTTTTTGCTTAGTCTTTTTATACCATCTAAGACAAAGTTCTCTATGTAGGAAAAATATTACCTTATTGCTATAAGTTACAAATCTCTAAAAACAATCATCACAAAACATATTCTTAGGAAACAGATCAAAATCATTACATAAAAGGAAATTGCAACAGAATTATTCATTAGGTGTTTTCCTTTTGAGACGCATACCTAACCAAACATTTCCCATCTATCTTTCTGTCCATAAGTTCATAGTAACCCCAAAACAACAATTCTTTTGGCACTGATAAAGCAAACCATGTCTACAGGGGCAAGTATTTTTCCTATGCTTAGCTGACGACAGCTTGTATTTACCAAGAAACAGATTATCTATCTAATGTCTTACTTTTAAAGTCTTGTTCAGTCAAGTTGGTGAATCATCTATTCTCTATTCTTTTTTTTTTTTTTTTTTTTTTTGGTTTTTCGAGACAGGGTTTCTCTGTGTAGCCCTGGCTGTCCTGGACTCACTTTGTAGACCAGGCTGGCCTCGAACTCACAAAGATCCGCCTGCCTCTGCCTCCCAAGTGCTGGGATTAAAGGCGTGCGCCACCACCGCCCGGCTATTCTCTATTCTTATATTTACAATAGAATCATTTGCTCTTTTCATATCCCTGTCATTTCATGGCTCATATTGAAACCTGTGGCCACATCCCCAGATCGTAAGACCCAGGAACTCAGACCCAACCTAGAGTTAAATGCTTTCTTTGATCATTAAATTATTCTAAGCCTATTTTCCTCTTCCAAGTACAATTATGTCACAAAAGATCACTGTACTCCTTTTTTAACGTATGCACCCCTCACTATTCTGCAAGGTAGAGAGCACATACTGCTCTTAATTCTAACTTTATTATATCTTTATGAAAAACAACTAAAACAATCTCCTTACACTTTCTATCAATTACTCTAACTTCCTAAAACATTTAAATCAAATCAGGAATTCCATAAATTCATTAACTCATCTAAACAATATTAATTTATGAAAGTACATCTTCATCATGTTCTGCAGGAAAATTTCCCAATAGAGTGGGGTGTCTACCAAGAAGCTCACTTCCCTACTGTGCCTCCTCTTGTATGACATCCACCAATGCATTGACCCAAAGCCAGACATTACTAGGAGAGAAAGTCTAAATGCCTCTATCAAATGCTTCCCCTCAGAGCTCAGGTAATCTCACAGTTGAGGAGATGAAAAGACTGTAAGAGTGAGAAGGTATGGAGGACAACAAGAAAACAAGGCCCTCTGAATCACAGAAGCCAGGCTCATATGAGCTCACAGAGACTGACAGAAAGCACAGGGCCTACATATGTATGGGGCAGGTCCTCAGCATCTGTATTATAGATATTAGCTTAGTATTTTTATGGGACTCTTAACTGTGAGGACAATTTGGGTCTATGATTCTGATGACTGCACTTGGGACTCTTTTCCTCCCATCAGTTAGTCATGTTCAATTTGGATATAATAGTTTCTGATCATCTCATTCTATTTTATTTTGTTCTCTTTGGATGTTGTCTCTTGGAAGCCTGTTCTTTTCTAATAAGAGAGAAAAATTGATTGGATACTGAAGGAAGGTAATCTGGGGATGAGCTAGATGTAGTTCAGCGAGGAGAAACAAAAATCAAGATATATTCTCTGAGGAAAAAAACAATTCTCTTTTTTAACATTTATTTATTAATTCAAGTTACAACCCGATCACAGCCCCTTTCCCCTCCCCTCCCAGTCCAGCCCTCTCACCCCCTACCCCCTCTCCCCTCTCCCATCTCCCATCTCCTCCTGTGTAGGGCCCCCCACACAGTTGACTATCTTCTTTATTTGTATGGGAAGGTCTAGCTATAATTTAAGCTTCTTTCTTCTTTTCTTGGTTAGTATTTCAATCTCTGTAAGTCTCTAGGGGCCTAAATTGGTTTGATCTGTTGGTCTTCATGTGTTGTTCTTGTCACCTCTAGGTCTCTCTATTCCTCCCATCTCTCTTTTTTTTCAACATTTATTTATTTATTCAAGTTACATCCCAATCACAGTTCGTTCCCTCCTCCCCTTCCTGGTCCCACCCTCTTACCCTTTTCCCCTTCACCCTCCTATCCACTTTGTTTTTTTAATTTAAAGTATACCTTTTTCCCCTCCAACAGCTCCCCCTTTTAGTCCAATAAAAGGATTTTTTCTTGTAACAATAAGTACAATACAAAACAATAAAAACAATTAGGCAAAAATTATGAAAATTATATGATATAACATACAATCCCAATGTCCAGTCCATACGTATTCAGCAACTGATAATATTCTATTGTCTATCTCTATGAGTTTAAAGTTCCATACCTAACTCAGTTTCCATCCTAACTTACATTACCAACTTAAAGAGACATCTTAGACCTAGGCCATCCTTCTTAGATCCCTGATGTGGTTAAAGACTAGATAGTTATAGTTTCACAGTTAAGTTTTAAGTTGTTTAGGTATTTTCATTTTGAATAATCAACTAAAACTTATTTTTAGTTAACTTTACTAAATTATAATATTATGGGAAACTTCAATTTAAAAAGAAAAAACTATATTTATATTACCCCAAAGTTTATACTATTTAAGAAATGTATCCAACTTTTATTTCAATATACATGCCATGACTTATGACATGATGAGAATTTTACATATTACTTTTTCTTGTTATATGTGCTTTATATTGCTGCCATGTCTTCAGATTAACATTTAAATTCCTGTAAATATTCCACTGAGTAGCTATAATTTAATATACTTGACTTCTATTGTTATTATTTTGTTTACTGTTTTATCATGAATTTTTATTTGAATACTAGGGCAATTTTAAATATTAAGATTATCTTATATTACAGTATAAACACCAGCAGGGTATAAACAGAGTTTGGGTATTTGCTATCCATGCCTTATTTTTTAACAATGTGTTTTTATAGATTTCACTATGACAAAAATAGTTTTACTTCTGTGTCATCTTATGGTCTGTTTTTACTGATTTAGGAGATATTTCTGTATTTCTGGCCTTTTAGAATGACTTATATTTTACTTCTCAGAGGATCAACATTGTTGCCATAATTTTTTCATTAAGAATTGTAATTAGGGGGTTGGAGAGATTAAGCGGCTCAGAGGTTAAGAGCCCTGGCTGCTCTTTCAAAGGACCCGAGTTCAAATCCCAGCACTCACGTGGCAGCTCAACTGTCTGTAATGGGGGGGTACATGCCTTTAATGCTAGCACTAGAGAGAGGCAGAAGCAGGCGGATCTCTGTGAGTTCAAGGCCAGCCTGGTCTAGTGAGTTCCAGGATAGCCAGGGCTACACAGTAATCCTGTCTTGAAAAAAAAAATTGTAGCTAATTCCACATGAATTTTCTGTTCTACAGCTTTGATTATTTGCTTGCTTGGTTTGACATGGTTTGGTTAGGGAATAACTTTTTTTCTAGTTTATATGATTATTAGCATGCATGCATGGGCAATTAAAACTGTATTATTTCAACTTACTTTATTACTGATTTCCATGAGCCTTTTATATATTTTTAGCTCCAATCAAAATAAGAACAGGAGGACATTAATAGATAATTCCTGATGAAATAGGAAAGGGAAGGCTTTCTGGGTCTGTGATGTCTGTGATCTGGGCTTCCTCCGGTTCTCTGAGTTCCATCACAAAACTGTCACGTGCACCATACTCAGTCCTCTAAGGGAGAAGGCGTTGGTTCTACATCATAAAAGGAGAATGGGAGAACATATGATTCTATAAAGATAGTTTAGCCATTTGAGGAACTCATGATCTGCCACATTTATTAGGGAAGTGTCCAACAACAGCTTCTGCAGTCTTCAACAATGCTCTGCCTCAGTTAAGATCAGCTTCAGTTCAGACAGTTTCTCACTGATGGCTCCTGCCTGGCTGCACTCCATGTGTTCCAGCAAGATCACAGTGAGCCATATCTCACCTTCCCATAACCTCCCTGCCGTGGAGAGATGAGACACAGTGAGACACAAGCACATAATGTTATGATCATTGAAAGAATTCCACACTTTGTTATAAAAGACACTCCTAAGAAGTGTCTTGCAGCCACTGCTGCTGGCAAGTGTCTTCTGACAGGTTCTCAGAAATGAATGATGGATGATAAAGTAAAACGTAAAGAGATCCTTTAGACCAGCAAATCTCAAAGCTTGATATACCAAAGAGTATCTGAACAGCTTGTTTTTTTTTTTAGTTTGTTTGTTTTTTTCCTTTATTTTTTATTTCTTCAAGTTACATCTCATTTGCAGTCCCCTCCCTATTCGTCCTCCAGTCCCACCCTCCCACCCTCAACCCCCCATCCTCTTCCCTTTTTTTTTTCTTTTAAGTTTAAGGTATATCTTATTTCCCCCTATAGTTTCCCCTTTCAGTCCAACAAATGGCTCTTTCTCTTATAATAACAAATACAATACAGTACAACAGAGGTAATTAGGCCACAGTTATGAGGGTTATATGGCTTAACGTACATTCCCAATGACCAGTCCATATGTATTTGGTACCTGACTTTAACATTCTACTATCTAAACATCTCCATGAGTTTAAAAGTCTATATCTGACTCAACATTCATACTAACTTGCAACACAATTTTAAAAGTATCTTCTTAGATCTATAACACTCTCTTGACTCCTAAACAACTCAAAATTTAATTATGAGACTCTAGCTATCTGTTCTTCAACCACCTCAGAGAACTGACAGGGATAAATATATCTGATTTTATAGGAAGTACAGGGCCTGCAGCTTCCCAAACTAAGAAATGACATACCTGTGTCTGCATGGACAGTTCCCATTTTCTCTCCATACATTACAGCATCGCTCTTCAGTCATTTGGCCCCGTTTCTCTGACAGACATTGATTGTAGAACAGGGGTTATTATGAAGGACTTACCTACCCTGTCTTGGCAGAGCTAGGCTGTCAACTTACCTGCTTCCAGGTTTTGTCCTTTTTGGACAGCATTCTGTCTACAGTTGGGGCAAAGGGCTTTTCCTACCAAGAGATAGGCTTGCAACTAATTCAGTCATCTCCCACTGGAGATTCTTCGATGCTCATCTACTACTTGGAGGAGAATAGGGGGTGCTGTCAGGAGTTGATATGTCTTGATATAAAAAAATCTAAAGTTACGAAAACATCTTTGAATGCCATATTCAGCAGGTCTCTTGAGGTTTTTGAAGAGGCCCTATCTATCTCTCTTATATAGGACTCCCAGAGCTCCACCTAATGTTTGACTGTGTGTATAAGCATCTGCTTTCAATAAAAGGAAAAATAATTAAACAAATAAAAGTTTAATTATTATAAACAAATGCACTCCAGGACTTCAATGGGACTATCATTGATCAGGACACCACGTTTTCCTCCCTGTCTGTGATAGCCCATTGTGATAGAATTTTAGATCTCAATACCATTGTCCCTTTCAGTCTAATACAGTCTTCCAGCTTCACCCAATCCCCACCAGTACAGGTGCCAAATTACGGATACAACTTGGCACCTTCCTACCAGGAGGTCAGCAAGGTCTATTCCTATGACCACAACAGCTTGGCCCTCTGATACCTGAAGAACACTGGCAGTACCTGCAGGCTTATGGCTCTTTGTTCTACCCTTGGAGTCAAGCCACTGTCCTGCAACCAGAGATGGTGATGGTGATAAAGGGGATTCAACCAATGAATGTGCATATACCCATCTCCTATTCAGCCTTCTTCTAAACCACATTGGCTCAAGCCATGCCAGACACCAGTCATCAAGGTGAGTACAAAGACAGGAGGGGAAAGCATGGAATCACTACTCCAAGGATACTCAGTCCTATTCTCAGTAGTAGACACTTCACAGAGAGGACGAATGTCAGTCCTGACAGAGTAAGTCAGCCTGGCTTTCCATCCCCATCTTCAGATTCTATAACAGAGAATGTATGCTAAGGGTAGTCCCAGTCAATCTGCATTAAGTGATGCGCACAGAGCACACCAATCACACATGTAACTACCCGAGTTAATCAGTCTCATGACCCAACACATTGCAATCAACTCCATCCTCATCTATTGCTTAGGGCTCTAGAAAACACCAAGAAATTTTTGTTTTGGTAACACTGGATTTTTCCATGAGTTGAAATACTATTCCAGAGCAATGTAGCTCAGAATCTGTCCTGGAGAAAGTATTCTTCCAAGATGCAAAGCACCTGTCCTGGCATCCTATGGCACTTCAAATTACAGAAAGAGTTAATTGCAGCATATTTACCATTGCTCAACTAGCCACAGCTGCTACTTCTTTTTTCTTTTGCAGTGCTACTTCTGCTACTTCAGAGGTAATCCATGGCCAAAATTATAAAATCATGAAACATTTTCTCTATTACTGAGTCACACCCAAGCCAAAAAGATCTCAATTTCTTAAATCATTTGTCATGTCACTTATAAGAAGTTTGTGAAGCATGGGGCTTGAGGAAAGTCTGAGTGGTTAAAATGGTTGTCTCTTAAGGAGTGAGGAACTGAGTTTGGATACATAAAGCCACATAATTTTTAACAAAGAAGCCACAACCATACAATGGAAAAAGGAAAGCATCTTCAACAAATGGTGCTGGTCTAACTGAATGTCAACATGTAGGACCATACAAATAGACTCATATTTATCACCCTGCACAAAACTTAAATCTAAGTAGATCAAAGACCTCAACACAAATCTGGACACACTAAAATTAGTAGAAGAGAAAGTGGGGAAAATCCTGGAATTCATTGGCATGCATAGCAACTTCCTGAACAGAACACCAATAGTTCAGGCTCTAAAAAAATCAATAAATGGGACCTTATGAAATTGAAAAGCTTCTGTAAGGCAAAGGACACTGTCCTTAGAACAAAACGGCAGCCTACAGATTGGGAAAAGATCTTATCTTCAACAACCTGACATCTGACAGAGAGCTAATATCCAAAATATATAAGAACTCAAGAAATTAAACACCAAAAAATTAAAGAATCCAATCAAAAAATGGGGTATAGAGCTAAACTGAGAATTCACAAAAGTGGAATCTCTAAAGACTGACAGGAATTTGAAGAAACATTCAACATCTTTGGCCATCAGGAAATGCAACTCAAAACAACTCTCAGATTCCATCTCACACCTGTCAGAATGGCCAAGATCAAAAACTCAAATGGTAACATATGCTGGTGAAGATGTGGAGAAAGAGGAACACTCCCCACTCCTGGTGGGCATGCAAACTTGTACAACCACTTTGCAAATCAATCTGGAGATATCTTAAAAAATTGGTAATAAGACCCAGTCATATCCCTCCTGGGCATATATCCAAAAGATTCTTTGCCAAAGGACAAGGATATTGCATCAACAATGTTCATAGCAGCTTTATTCATAATAGCAAAAAAATTGGAAACAACCCAGATGTCCTTCAACTGAAGAATGGATTTAAAAACTGTAGTACATTTACCCAATTTCCAGAATACTACACAGCTATCAGAAACAATGAAACCATGCAATTTGAAACCAAATGCTTGAATCTAGAAAAACTCATCCTAAGTGAGCTGACTCAGTCCCAGACCAGAGATGTTGAACATTTCTTCAAATTCCTCTCAGCCTTTAGAGATTCCTCTTTTGTGAAGTCTCAGTTTAGCTCTATACCCCATTTTTGATTGGGTTATTTGATTATAAGTGGACATTAACCATATATCACAGTACAACCATCCTACAACCCACAGACCCAAACAGATAGGAACCTAGCATAACTATTGTAGGAAAAACTCGACCCAGCAGTGAGTCATGGAACCCAACATGGGGTGCTATTCCAAGCCCCAGTATAATAGGAAGCTCCTGGTACTCACATGACTGAGGAATTTAGGGATTATGATATGTGAGATCCCACCTCATCTGGGGAGAAGGAGAGTACCGAGAAGGGGAATAGTGATGGAGGGAGGGAGGAAAGGATGGAATGATAGAGGGAGAGAGGGAGGGATGGAGGGAGGGAGGATAGGAGTGTGGGAGGGAGGGATGGATCTGGGAGGAAGAGGAAACTGTTTAAGAGATAACTTCAAAAAACAAATAATTTTTAAATGGGGGCAACTAAGCTTAAAAATTATAATAAAAATAAAATATAAAACTTTCAAATGATAATTTACCAAAGGCATACTTGCCTTAATGACATGAAAGGAAAACAAGGTCTTAATTTCAGGGTGCCACACAGCTCACACACTCTTGCATATCAGTTTATGAATTTGTTTCCTATATATAAAGGATATTTTAGTTGTTTTGCTTTAAAAAGGCAGTTAAGAGGTTTAAAAAGTTGTAAGTAAATTAAGGGTTACTACAGTTCAACCTGATTTTCTAAACCTCTAAGAGCTGAAGTAATTTGGAGCTAAGGTAAAATATTTGAGAAGGGCGGTGTTAGCCAATGCCTTTAAGTCCAGCAGAGACAGGAAGATCACTGTAGAGTTAGTTGTCCTTTAAATTCTAGATTTAAATTACAATGAATAGGGTGGTGATGGTGCACACTTTTAATCTCATCACTTGAGAGGCATACACACTTAATCCCAACCCACTGGAGACAGAGAAATGCAGATCTCTGAGTTCAAGGCAAGCCTGACACAGAGCAAGCTCCAAATAGAGAACAACTTAGATCCAGGGGTGGTGGTGCACACCTTTAATCCCAACAATTGGGAGGAACTTGCCTTTGATCTCAATACTTGGAAGGCAGAGGCAGGCACATAGGATTTGCAATGATTTAAGTTTAAAAGCTACTCACAAAAGGCAAGCTAAAATTCAAAGTGAATTGCCCTTTGTGATCTCAAAATATATACACTTAAAGGTATGTTTAGTTCTAAAATATGAAAAGAATTTTTCTTAGTCGCAATTGAAATATAATACTTTTTATATTGTTGAAGATCCTAATTTGCTCTAAGAAAGGTATTACCTGCCCCCCAAAAATTAGTGCCACAGAGTTAAGATTAGGACACGGCTCTGTTCTTATCTTTCCAGAAAATTACAAGCATCCTTCTAAGGAGTCCAGGGACAACTGGACAACTGAAATCTCTGAAGAAAAGGGACGAGACACCAAAGAAGACAAAGGGCCCAGATGATCCAGCCTCACAGATTTCCTCAATAACTATTTCCTCAAAAATCTACAACCAGAACAACTCAAAATGGCTAAAATGGTTCAGCCCCACAGGCTGTTTCAGCAAGGACTTCAGTAAAACCCTGAAGTTCAGCCTCTGACTACAAACTTCTTAATGTTAGGACAAAACTCACTTGACCAAACTTTAGCCAGGCTTCAGCAGTCTGGGAATTTTGAGTAGGCCCTGAGCTGCAGGTCAACCTTCCCCAGAATCTATCACATACTAGGGTTTGGAAGCTCTAACTGTTACCAGGAGACCAAGTTCCTGCTTGGGCATGGCCAGTTCCCAGAGCAACAGAGAACAACAGAAACCACAGGTTGCCAATGGTCATGAGTCTAGAAATCCCCACCTCGTTTTTTTAGACCATTTATGCTAGCCAATCAAAGTACTGTTACTTGACAATGCCACTATGGGAGGACAGCAGCCTAGGTCTAGAAGGGCAAGGGGCCCAGGACAGTTTGATGGGGCCCACCACAGACTTTACATATTTCAATACACTGGTGGCAGATAATCACCTTCCCCAATTATTCAATTCCCTCACAGACCTAGACCAAATCCAAGATCCCATCACAAACAAATCCAAAGTCTCCACAATTGTATGGAGGGATAAGGCCCAGGACATATCAAGAATCATCAGTAAAAAAATCCATCCATGTGAGGAAGAAAGATTCTGAAGCCTCCAAGCTGTTTTATGGATATAGAGAGGCCAAAATTCAGCAATTGTGAAGGCAGGCAGAGGGTGCTGTGTGCAGTGCAGGGGTCACAGATAGAGCTTTTGACATTGAAAATATTCCTTAAAGGGCAAAATTTAGAAAACAGCATCCATCAGTCCCAGAAGAGCTAAAGGACAGGAACAAGACAAGACTAAGCAGAACAAAGAAAACAGAGGAGCTTAAGTAGTCAAGGAACAGAGTCAATGTGGAGGAGAACCCTATTATAACCAAGACCAAGAAGAAGAGGAATCCATCTGAACTCAGCCACAACAGCACTAAAAAGCCTCAAACCAACCTCGACTTGCACATGCTGGAGACTGTGCAGGTCTTTCAATCACTATAGAAGAATGAGAAGAAAACTGAAAACATGTTCCTCCCAGGCTTTGCAAAATTCCAGTAGCAACAAAGATCCATGGCCAGGCCCATCCACCACAGCACTGATGGATATACCACGTGAGGGATGAGGCACTGACAAAATACCTGATAAGGCTATGATTTCAGAGAGCAGTGCTCACAAGGACAGTCCATCTCCATCCCAGTATGAACTGCCCTGACCTTGCAAGGTCAAGTTAGTACCTCTCCCTCTCCCAACTTTGGACAAGCCTCAAGCAGGACCTGTTTCTAGAAAACCTCTCTCCTGGCTTCACGTAGGCCCTCTGCAGCTTACTTCACATGGCCTTATTCCCATTCAGCTTAGCCTTCCCCAATCAGGCTATCCCAATCACCTCCTGCCAGCACATCTTTGATGGCCTCTGCCAAGTCAGCTATACCAGCTTCTACCAGTGCCGTGTGACCTTATATAACCAACCTCATCCAGTCTAGCAGTGTGCTTGAGTCAGCAACCCAGAGGCCTGCAACCTACAAAGCATTATCTCACACATCACTACAGAGTGAGTTTGTTTCTGCTGCCAGGACAATGGCCACATCACTTCCAAAACTTCAAACCCAGTATCTTCTGCAAGAATTCAGCTGCCAAACAATTCCATGGAAAAAGTTGACATTCTGAGGCCAGTCCTCTCATAGCCCATAGTAAAAGAGAAGAGGCCTGAGAGAGAGGCCATGAAGAGGAGGGCTCAACAGGAGTGAGAGAATGTGGCCAAGTACACCTCTCCTGGGAAACTGCAGCTTTTCCTTCAGGGAGAAAAAGATATGGAAATTTCTTAATATTATTGCTCTGCCATGCAAAAGCTGGCCAGATCTTTGTAACAAATTGCTTTTCAGCATGCACAAGTGTAAATACAGACATAAATACAGATGTATACATGGAATTTAAAGAGTTATATAAATGTGTAGAGATATAGGTACATATGTAGATATATGGAAGAACACCTAGATCTTTGATTTATATAAATGAACAGACAAAATTTCTATAATACTAGTAAATATTTGAAGACAGTAAAGTTGACTGGAGAAACTTAAGTCAGTTCTTTAAACCACAGGATATATAGAGACCCTTGTTGTTTTTCTTATTACTTTGATGTTATTAATCTTTATTAACAAAATAATATATCTTACATAAATACATCATATGATATAAAACTCTGATAATATTTATTTAATATTAAAGGAATTCATTGAAAGCTCTAATGGTAATAAAAATTATTCTCCTTGACTTTTATTTTCACTGTACTAGTCACTGAAAATGGTACATTTCCTACAGTATATGGAGTAAACTGAACATACTATAGCTGTTATCACAGTTGTTCCCATTTCAAACCTCCTACCCGAACCCTTAATCATCATGTTTTTGGAACAGAGCTCTTCCTGGTAAACTACAGGCTTTCTTGCATACACAGTCTAGCACCCACATAGGAGAAAATACATATCAGGATGACTGTCTTTCTGAGATGGGTTTAATTATTATATTTATCTCAAGTTGTATGCATTTTTTGAAAGCATCCATTTAGTATTTTAATTTATTTTACGACTGTCTGTCTGTATATATTCCTTGAAAATACATGAGTTCAGTGCCCACCCACAGCAAAAGAGGCCATCAGAACTCTGGTTCTATAATCAAGAAAGGTTAAAAGTAACCATAAGTGTGCTAAGAACTCAGCCTCAGGACTCTACAAGAACAACAAGGGTTCTTATTGGCTGAGCCATCTATCTCACTAGGCCCAGGTTGAATCCACATTCCTATAAATAACATAACTTCATTTTCTTTATGACTGAAAATAAGCAATGTTTGCCTGCTCAAATGCACTATAGATACATAAATAGATGTCTTCAAAAATCTCAGAGGCCTACAGAATGTGGCATTTAAAGAGGTTTTTATTATTTTAAGAATCCTTTGATATGTCAGATACTGACAGCTTCCATACAACTTGGAAGCAGATGCTGAGTATCAAAAGTTCTCCATCAGGAGATAGCTTCTACTGGGCAGGAATGCCCCTGCTCTCTCAGCAGACAATATG
Source organism: Lophiomys imhausi (assembly GCA_907164525.1). Taxonomy (NCBI): domain Eukaryota; kingdom Metazoa; phylum Chordata; class Mammalia; order Rodentia; family Muridae; genus Lophiomys; species Lophiomys imhausi. Next base: position 207,593 of record CAJQZJ010000111.1, on the reverse strand, counting down.
TTGTCCAAAAGTGGACAGGACTTGGATGAAGGTAAGTCAAAGTCTTTGCTAAGACAAAGTTGGCAAATCCCTGATATATTCTGCTTAACAAACAAGTCTGTAAGATTTACTGGGCCAAAAGACTGAAGAAAATGTTCCAAAATTATAAAAAAATATTTGGGACTGTCTAGACAGACTGCTGTATGTCAATTCTATAGTTTTGGAAGCTCTTGTCACACTTCCTACTTACTCCTTTTTTAAGTCTCTGATGAGGTTGAAGACTAAATATTCATAGTCTTACAATAAAGCTTAAGTTGTTTAGGAATTAAAATGATGTTTTTAGCATGGCAATACAAGTTACAATAAATAATGACTTAGGTACAAAACTCTAAACTAGCTAAGACAGCATTGATTATACAGTTCTTTCCCTAAAGTTTGCCAAATATGTATGGACTGAGTATGCGTGTCATATCTTATAGTTTTCATAAATGTTTAATAATTGCTCATATTGTATATATAGTTTATTGTTATAAGTAAAAGAGCATTTTATTGAACTAAAAAGAGAAATATTGTAGAAGGGGGTTGTGCACTGTTTTCAGTGATCTAAGATCTTGTTATCACCCTACCTAAAGCATTCTTTAATTGGCTTTAATAAAAGTCTGATGGCCAATTAGCTGGGCATAGAGAGAACTGGATGGAACTTTCTTCCATGGAATGGGAAAGTTACTCTGGGAAGAAGAGGAAAGCCTTTTCACCAGGAGAGATGACATGAGAAACATATGATTACATGTCAGGAAGTAAAAGTTAGACATGTGGCTGGATGGGACAAGGTGGACAGGCTCTTATGTGAGCTAGTTAAGAATCTGCCCAGCTAAGGCCTATGCATTGAAAATTAAAAGGCCCTGTCATCTATATTTTTATGGCCTAAGGGCTTCCCAAGGTCTCAGACCTTTTTACCAGGAAACATAAGCCACTGGCCTTTTACAACACAGGGTCTCTCTCTATATATAGCACTGGCTGTCCTTGAACTAACTATGTAGACCAGGATAGTCTTGAACTCACGGAGACCTGCCTCCACCTGCATGTCCCTCTGCCTGTACCCCTGATTCCAGACTGCTGGGACTAAAGGAATGTTCTATCTTGCCTGGTAGAAGCATCTTTTGTTCTCTACCTATGGATATCCAGAATTCCCTGCATCATTTGATGAAGAGGCCAAGGTTTATTTTTCATACATATGTAAAATCCTAAGAAAATAACTGCATATATTTTTTTACTGGATCTCAATATAGATTCATTTATCAAAATGTCTTTTTTTGCCACTAGCAGACAATACTCAGTAATATAGCTGTGAAGCACTGACCTCATACCAGATGTGCTTATGCTATCCAGGGTATTTTGTGCTTCCTTTCCCTTTCTACTTCTGAGAAGAATGGCATTATAATTTTATTGGGGGACTGCATTCAACCTGTGAATAGATTTTCATGGTATACCTACTTTCACAACATCAATACCCCAACACCTGTAAAGACCCAATACTGTCCATTATAACAAGGGCTGTTTGCTGTCCAGAGTCAGCAATCTAGACAAGGTTAAGAAGGTCAGTGTGAAAAGATCCCATCACCTGTATGAAATGATCCCACAAGAACAAGTTTGGGTACAAAGAAATGATACAAAGCAATAGCTTAGAGAGGTCTCTGGTCTTACCATGAAACATGAGCTGCTTTAACGCCAGATATGAGCATTGGCATGGGACCACTGTGTATCACTCTACACAACAGAAGTGATAGCAATACATTTAGATATATATCTTTTTCAACTTCTTATTGATTCCATGTCAATTTCACATCTTTAACTTCCATATTCTACAGATCTCTTGAGGTTTTTGAAGATCACCTATCTTTCTTCATATATTTGGATAAGCAAATGTTGCTTGTCTCTTAGCAACTTCATTTCTGATTAACTTAGAAAACATCTGTGATACACTACACAGGTACCTAATAAAATGACCAGTTTGAATGATTACTAGTTTGCATGTCTTAATTATCCTAAACTGTTTGTGACAGTTGCTATCAAAAGGCCAAAATTTCACATTGTATTTTTAAGAATTACATAGGTACAATATCTCCTTGAAGAAAGAAATTGAAGAGGCCATCAAAAGATGGAAAGATCTCCCATGCTCATGGATAGGTAGGATCAACATAATAAAAATGGCCATCCTACCAAAAGAAATATACAGATTCAATGCAATTCTTATCAAAATACCAACACAATTCTTTATAGACCTGGAAAAAGCAATTCTCAACTTCATATGGAACAATAAAAATCCCAGAAGAAGCCGGGCGGTGGTGGCGCACGCCTTTAATCCCAGCACTTGGGAGGCAGAGGCAGGCGGATCTTTGCGAGTTCGAGGCCAGCCTGGTCTACAAAGCGATTCCAGGACAGCCAGAGCTGTTAAACAGAGAAACCCTGTCTCGAAAAACCAAAAAAAAAAAATCCCAGAAGAGCTAAATCAATCCTGCACAATAAAAAACATCTGGAGGCATCACCATCCCAGATTTCAAGCTGTACTACAGAGCAATAGTAATAAAAACAGCATGGTACCGGTATAGAAACAGACCAGTGAATCAATGGAATTGAATTGAAGATTCAGAAATTAACCCACACACATATGGTCACTTAATTTTTAACAAAGAAGCCAAAACCATACAATGGAAAAAGGACAGCATCCTCAACAAATGGTGCTAGTCCAACTGGATGTCCACTTGTAAAATAATGAAATTAGACCCATATTTATCACCTTGTACAAAACTTAAGTCCAAGTGGATCAAAGACCTTAACATAAGGCCAGACACATTAAGTCTACTAGAAGAGAAGTGGGGAAAACCCTCGAACTCATCGGCACAGGTGACAACTTCCTGAACAGAACACCAACAGCTCAGGACCTAAGACCAACAGTCAATAAATGGGACCTCATGAAACTGAAAAGCTTCTGTAAGGCAAAAGACACTGTCATTCGAACAAAACGACAGCCTACAGATTGGGAAAAAATCTTCACCAACCCCACATCTAACAGAGGGCTAATATCCATAATTTACAAAGAACTCAAGAAATCAGGTGCCAAGAAACCAAATAATCCAATCAAAATATGAGGAACGGAGCTAAACAGAGAATTCACAAAGGAGGAATTCCTAATGGCTGAGAGACACTTGAAGAAATGCTTAGCATCCTTAATCATAAGAGAATGCAACTCAAGAAGACTCTGAGATTCTATCTCACACCTGTCAGAATGGGTAAGATCAAAAGCTCATATGACAGCACGTGCTGGGCAGGTTGTGGAGAAAGGGGAACGTCCTCCATTGCTGGTGGGAGTGCAGACTTGTGTGACCACTGTGGAGGTCAGTCTGGCGATATCTTAGAAAACTTGGAATAGCTTTGCCTCGGGACCCAGTCATATCATTTCTGGGTATACACCCAAATGATTCCTCACCAAATAACAAGGAAGTTTCCTCATCTAGGTTCATAAAGGTCTTATTTTTAATAGCTAGAAATTGGAAACAACCCAGATGTCCCTCAACTGAGAAATGGATAAAAAAAAAAACTGTGATACATCTACACAATGGAATACTACTCAGCCATCAGAAACAATGAAATCATGCAATTTTCAACCAAATGGATGGAACTAAAGAAGCTCATCCTGAGTGAGCTAACCCAGACTCAGAAGGATGCACATGGCATCTATTCACTTATAATCAGATTTTAGCCATATAGTACAGGATAACTATACTACAACCAATATACCAAGGGGAACAGGAACATCTACTTTGTTTCCTGTCAATGAGACACTTTGCCCTAGTGGTGCTGCCTTGTAGGCCCCCAGTGTATGAGGAGGCTCTTGGCCCTCATATGACTGCTTAACTGGGGTGGGGGACTGTTATGTAGGGACACTCCACTCCACAGGAGTGGGATGGAAGGGATAGGGGGTAGAGGGTGGGAGGGCAGGACTAGGATGGGTGGAAAGAGGACACTGCGATGGAGATGTAACCTGAAGTAATAAATAAATAAATTTAAATTAAAAAAATAAAAAATATTAGTCAAGAACATTGAGCATTAAAGAGCAAAAACAAAACAAAACAGTTTGTGAGCTATGTGGCAACCTGCAGTCTAACATTCTAACCTGAAATTAAGAACATTTTTCCTTTCATGCCAGTATAGCAAATATGTCTTTGGTAAATTATGATTTGGAAATTTTACTTTTATTATTTTTATGCTTAGTTATTTTTTTATAAATTAATTTGTTTTTTTCAAATTGCCTCTCAATGACAATCTCTTCCCTCCTCCCCTCCCAGTTCATCCCTCCCTTTTTCCCTCCTCTTACTCTTCCCAGTCCTTTCCTTCTCCTCAGATGATGTGGACCCACACATATCATACTCCATCAATTCATCAGCCATGTGAGGACCAAGAGCTTCCTCTTGTACTGGTGCTTGATATGGAACTCCATCTAGGGTAAGGTGTTCCACTAACATTCAACAGGTTCCATGACTCACTGGGTAGAGTTTTTCGTAGTCTAATCAGGCTATGTTCCTATCTGTTTGGGTCTGTGGGTTGTAGGATGGTTCTTCTGTGACAAACGGTTAATATCCACTTATAAGAGTACACATACCATGTGTATCTTTCTGGAACTGAGTCAGATCACTTAGAATGAGCTTTTTTAGATGAATCCATTTGGTTGTGAATTGTATGATTTCCTTGTTTCTGATAGCTGTGTAGTATTCCATTGTGTAAATGTACCACAGCTTTTTAATCCATTCTTCAGTTGAAGGACATCTGGGTTGTTTCCAGTTTCTAGCTATTACAAATAAAGCTTCTATGAATATTATTGAGGCAATGCCCTTGTGGTTTGGTGGAGAATATTTTGGATATATGCAAGGAGAGGTATGACAGGGTCTTGAGGTAGAACTTATTCTCAATTTTCGAAGATAACACAAGATTGATTTGCAAAGTAGTTGTACAAGTTTGCATGCCCACCAGCAATGGAGTGTTACTCTTTCTCCACATCCTCACCAGCATGTGCTGTTATTTGAGTTTTGATCTTAGCCATTCTAATAGGTGTGAGATGGAATCTCAGTCACCTTGAGTTGCATTTCTATGATGATTAAGGATGTTAAGCTGTTGTTCATCATGTGTCTCTTGGCCATTAGAGATTCCTCTTTTGTGAATTCTCAGTTTAGCTCTGTACCCCATTTTTTATTGGATTTTTTGGGTGTGTAATTTCTTAAGTTTGTATTTATTTTGGATATCTGTCAGATGTGGGGTTGATGAAAATCTTTTCCCAATCTGCAGCCTGCTAATTTGTTCTAATGACAATGTCCTCTGCCTTATAGGAGCTTTTCAGTTTCATAAAGTCCTATTCATTGATTGTTGGTCTTAGAGCCTGAGCTATTGGTGTTCTGTTCAGGAAATTGTCACCTGTGCCAGTGAATTTGAGGCTTTTACCCACTTTCTCATCTATTAGATTTAGTGTGTTCAGTTTTATGTTAAGGTCTTTGATCCACATGGACCAAGTTTGGGCAGGGTCATAAATATGGGCCTATTTGCACTCTTCTACATGTTGACATCCAGTTAGACCAGCACCATTTTTTGAAGATGCTTTCCTTTTTCCGTTGTATTGTTTTTCCATTTTCTTTGACAAAAATTAAGTGACCCTAGGTGTGTGGGTTTATTTCTGGAACTTCAATTCAATTCCATTGAAATATGGTCTGTTTCTATGCCAGTACCATGCTGTGTTTTATTACTATTTCTCTGTAGTATAGCTTGAAATCAGGGATGGTGATACCTCCAGATGTTTGTTGTTGTTGCTGCTGTTGTTGTACAGGATTGATTTAGCTATTCTTATTCTGGGTTTTTTGTTTTTCTATATGAAGTTGAGAATTGTTCTTTCAAAGTCTGTAAAGAATTGTGTTAGTATTTTGATAGGAATTGCATTGAATCTGTATATTGCTTTTAGCAGGATGGCCATTTTTATTATGTTGATCCTACCTATCCATGATCTTTCCATCTTCTGATATCTTCTTCAATGACTTGAATTTCTTGTTGTATAGGTCTTTCATTCGGTTGGTTTGAGTTACCCCAGTAATTTTATATTATTTGTGGCTATTGTGAAGGGTGTTGTTTCTCTAACTTCGTTCAAAGCCTATCTATCTTTTGTGTAAAGAAGGGCTACTGATTATTTAAATTAATTTTATTATACCCAGCCACCTTGCTGAAGTTGTTTATCAGTTGTAGGAGTTCTCCAGTGGAATTTTGGGGGTCACTTATGTATACTATCATATCATCTACGAATAGGGATACTTTTACTTTTTCCTTTCCAATTTGTATCCCATTTACCTCCTTTGGTAGTCTTATTGCTGTGGCTAGAACCTCCAGTACTATGTTGAACAGATATGGGAAGAGTGGGCATCCTTGCCTTGTCCCTGATTTTAGGGAAAATGGTTTATGTTTCTCTCCATTTTGTTTGATATTGGCTACTGGATTTCTGTAAATTGACTTTATATATATATATATATATGTATATATGTATAATATGGTCCTTGCATGCCTCATCTGTCCAAGCCATTTAGAATGAAAGGGTATTGGATTTTATCAAATGCTTTTTTATCGAACCAATGAGATGATCATGTGGTTTTTTTTGTTTGTTTTTCTTTTAACTTGTTTATTGGTAGATTTTGTTGATGGATTGTCATATGTTGTACCACCCCGGAATCCCGGGGATGAAGCCTATTAGATCAACCATGATGTATGCTAATTTTGATGTGATCTTGGATCCGGTTTGCAAGTATCTTGATGAATATTTTTGCATCCATGTTCATAAGGGAAATTGGTCTGAAATTTTCTTTCTCTGTTGGGTTTTCATGTGGTTTAGGTATCAGGGTGACCGTGGCCTCACAGAATGAGTTTGGCAGTGTACCTTCTGTTTCTAGGTTTTGGAAGAGTTTGAAGTGCATTGATGTTGGCTCTTCTTTGAAAGTCTGGTAGAATTCTGTGCTGAAACCATCTGGCCCTGGGCTCTTTTTGTCAGGAAGATTTGTAATGACTGTTTCCATTTCTTAAGGTTTTATAGGACTGTTTAATTAGTTTACCTGTTCTTGATTTAACCTTAGTTCTTGGAATCTGTCAAGAAAATTGTCCATTACACTTAGGTTTTCTAATTTTGTGGAGTACAGGTTTTTGAAGTAAGACATAACGATTCTTTGGATTTCTTCATTGTCTGTAGTTATTTTTCTCTTTTCGTTTCTGATTTTGTTGATTTGGATATATTCCCTCTGCCTTTTAGTTACTTTGGCTAAGGGTCTGTCTATTTTGAGGATTTTCCCAAAGAACCAGTTCTTGCTTTCATTGATCCTTTCTATTTTCTCTTTCTTTCTACTATACTGATTACAGCCCTGAGTTTGTTTCCTGTCATCTACTCCTCTTGGGAGTTTTTTTTTTTAATATTTATTTATGACTTCAGGTTACATCTCCATCACAGTGTCCTCTTTCCTATCCCCAATCTCCAACCCTCTGCTCCCTATCCCTTCCATCCCACTCCTCTGGAGTGGAGTGTCCCTACATAATAGTTCCCTGCCCCAGTTCAGCAGTCATATGAGGGCCAAGAGCCTCCTCATACACTGGGGGCCGACAAGGCAGCACCACTAGGGCAAAGTGTCTCATTGATAGGAAACAAATCTATATTCCTGTTCCCTTTGGTGCATTGGGTGTAGTATAGTTATCCCGTACTCTATGGCTAAAATCCGGGAGTATTTGCTTCTTTTTTTTTTTTCAGGTATGCTTTTAGGTTGCTAGTATGCTAACTCTCCAATTTCTTTTTTAAGGCACTTAGTGCTATGAACTTTCCTCTTAGCACTATTTTTAATATGTCCCATAGGTTTGGGTATGTTGTGCCTTCATTTTCATTGAGTTCTAAGACTTTAATTTTTTTTTTATTTCTTCCCTGACCTAGAGGTCATTGAGTAGAGAGTTGTTCAGTTTTGATGAGTTTTCAGGTTTTCTGTTGTTTCTGTGATTGTTGAAGTCTAGTTTATTCCATGATGGTCTGATAAATTACAAGGGGTAATTTCAATTTTCTTTTATCTGTTGAGGCTTGCTTCGTGGTCAGTTTTGGAGAAGGCTCCATGAGGTGCTGAGAAGAAAATATATTCTTTTGTTTTTGGTTGAAATGTTCTGTAGATATCAGTTAGGCCCATTTGATTCATGGTGTCTGTTACTTTCATTATTTCTCTGTTTGGTTTCTGCCTAGTTGTTCTTTCTAGTGGTAAGACAGTATGGTGAAGTCTCCCACTATTAATGCATGCAGTTCAATGTGCGATTTGAGCTTTAGTAGTGTTTCTGTAAAAATAAATGTGGGTGCCCTTACATTGGGGGCATCAATGTTCAGTATTGAGATGTCATTTTGGTGGATTTTCCCTTTGTTGAATATGAAGTGTCCCTGCTCATCTCTTTTGACTAATGTTGGTTGAAAGTCTATTTTATTGGATACTAGAATAGCTACTCCAGCTTGCTAATTGGGTCCATTTTCTTGGTATATCTTTTTCCAGCCATTTTCTTGGAGATAATATCTATCTTGTTTGCTGAGATGTGATTCTTGTAAGCATCAGAATGCAGGATTCTCTTTTTACATCCATTCTGCTAGCCTGTGTCTTTGTGTCTTTTTAATTAGGGAATTGAGTCCATTGATGTTGAGGGATATTAATGATCAATGATTGTTACTTCCTGCCATCTTGATGTTGGTTGTAGTAATGTGTGAGTAAGCTTCTCTTTTTTTGGTTTTGCTGCTGTTGAGTTACTTGCTTCCTGTGTTTTCTTCTGTGTAGTTAACTTCTTTGGGTTGGAGTTTTCCTTCCAACATCTTCTGTAGGGCTGGGTTTGTGACAAAACTGTCTATGGAACTGGAAAACCTTGGAAAAAGAAAATGAACTACAGACACAAACATCACCAACAGTTTTCTCCATCTATGTTGATTGACAGTTTTGCTGAGTATAGTAGTCTGGCCTGGCATCTGTGGGTTTTTTTTAAGGGTCTACAAGACATCTTTCTAGGCCCTTCAGCTTTTGGCATCTCTAATGAAAATTCAGATGTGATTCTTCAAGGTTTTCCTTTATATGTTACTTGGTCCTTTTGTCTATCAGCTTTTAATATTCTTTGTTCTGACATTTAGTGTTTTGATTATCATGTGGTGGGAGGCTTTTCTTTTCTGGTCTGATCTATGTGGAGTTATGTAGGCCTCTTGAACAGTTATAGGCATCTCTTTCTTTAGGTTTGGGAAATTTTCTTCAAGATATTTTCTGATCCTTGGAGCTGGGAATCTTCTCTTTCTTCTATTCCTATTATTCATAGGTTTTGTCTTTTCATAGTGCCCTTAATTTCCTGAAGGTTTTGTATCAGGACTTTTTTAGATTTCACATTATCTTTGACAAATGTATCAATTTTTTCAATTTTATCTTCTGTACCTGACTTTCTTCCTTACATTGCTTGTATTCTGTTGGTGATGTTTGTGTTTGTAGTTCATTTTCTTTTTCCAAGGTTTTCCAGTTCCATAGATGTCTCAGCTTGTGCTATCTTTATTGCTTCAACTTCCCTTTTCAGGTCTTGAAACATTTTATTCCCTTCTCTGTCTTGTTTAACTATATCTTCCATTCCTCTAAGAGCTTTATTCAGTTTCATAACCTGTTTTGCTGTATTTTATGGTTCTTCTCTGAGGGATTTGTTTTCCTTCCTTAAGGCTTGTATTATTTTCATGAGCATATGATTAAAATCATTTTTTTCTGTGTTTCAGTAGTGTTAGGATTTCCCGAGTTTTCTGTAGCATTATAGCTAGGTTCTGGAGACATCATATTGCGTTGGAGTTGTGTGTGTGTGTGTGTGTGTGTGTGTGTGTGTGTGTGTGTGTGTGTGT
>CAJQZJ010000111.1:177351-197655 GCA_907164525.1 Lophiomys imhausi | reverse complement strand
TGTGTGTGTGTGTGTGTGTGTGTGTGTGTGTGTGTGTGTGTGTGTGTTCTTGTGCTGGTCTTTAGTCATCTGGTTGACCCTGGTGTTGTCCAGTTGTCTCTGATGTCAATTGTCTTTGGTGCTCAGGAAAACCCCCTGTTCTGGAGGCTGGGTGACCCTGTGATCCCAGTGTCTACCTCCGGATGATGGGTCGGTTCTTGTAATAGAGACTGGATCTCAGAGAGTGGCTACAGTGCTCCTCAGCTGGTTGTGTCCCAGATGGCCCTATATGCTGGTGATTGGAGTTGGGAGGGGGCTATCCTGTAAGGTCCTGACAGCTTCCTCAGGAATGCAGGTCAAACTGTGGACCAGAGGTTGGATCCTTGTGTTATTTGGGCATGGGTTCTCCCCTCACTAACACAGTAACTTTGGTTAAGCAGCTAGGATGATTGTACAGGCAGGGAGCTCCACCTAAGATGGGAGCCAGAGTTGCTGGGCCTGTTGCTGACTACTGCAAAAGCTTGGGTGTTCTGGTGAATGACCAGCTTAGTGTTTGTCAGGGAAACACTGTCTGCATTTGTAGTCAGTCTTAGCTTCTGACTGCTTTGCTGTGGCTGGGTTTGGTCTCTGCCACTCTGCTACAGTGCACAATGTGCTGCCATGTTGGGAACTCCAGAATGAAAAGTCTTACTTACCTTTGCTCTTGTTTTCTGGCTATTCTTCCCATTTAGGTGGACAGGTCCACATGGAGGCTGGATCTCAGGGAGACAGAAATGGGTGCTGATCTGTGGCTGGAGCTGTGGGCTGGATCCACTTGTGGGCTGGATCGGCTCAGGCCAGTGCTTCTCTCCAGATGGGTGACTGAGCTGGCTGGTCTCAGGTTGGTGTTCTGGGGCCTGTATGCACTGTTCCACAAGGTGACCAGTCTCAGTATTTGCTGTGGAAACTCATACACCATCTGTGTTTCAGTCAGCTGCAGTGCCTCACATTCACTCCACAGTGATTAATCTCCTTCCTGATAACAATTTTTATTTATGTAATATGTTTTGGAATAATTTATTCTCTCATATACTATATACAAACTGTAGTTTATCATTCTTTCTCTCCTTCTAGATCCTTGCCCCCTCTCCATGCACTCCTCCTCTGTTTCCCTTGGAAAGGTCAGACCTCCCAGGGATATCAAACAAACATGGCATATTAACTTGCAGTAAGAGTAGGCATTTGCCTTCATACTAAGACTGGATGAGGCAACCTAGTAGGAGAAAAAGGGTCTCAAAAGCAGGCAAAAATTTCAGAAACAGTACCCGCTCCCTCTGTTGGAACTCTCAAAAAAAAAAAAAAAAAGAAAAAGAAAGAAAGAAAAAAAACACCTTTGTTACCTGTCAATGAGTGGTGCTGCCTTGTATGCCCCCAGTGTATGAGGAGGCTCTTGGCCCTCATATGACTGCTAAACTGGAGTGGTGGACTGATATGTAGGGAAACTCCACTTCAGAGGAGTGGGATGGAAGTGATAGTGGGTAGAGGGTTGGGAAAAGAGGAGGAGGGTGGGAAATTGCAATCAAGAAGTAATATAAGTAATTGAAATAATAAAAATTCTTAAACGTTTATGTATTACTTCGTTACATCTCCACTGCTACCCTTCCTTCTACCCCTTCCGTCCCTTCCCTCCCACCCTCTACCTCTTCTCCCACCCCTCCCACACCTTCAGTGTGGGTGGGGTGTCTCCGTGTATCAGCCCCACTCAGTTCATTAGTCACATGAGGTCTAAGAGCTTCCTCTTGCACAGGAGTCATACATGGCAGTTCCACTAGGGTGGGGTGTCCCACTAACAGGTAACCAAGTCCTGTTCATGCTCTTTTGGGACTATTGATTGTAGGATGGTTATCCTATACTATAATGGCTAAAATCCAGGTATAATTGAATAGATGCCATGTGTATCTTTCTGAGTCTGAGTTAACTCACTCATGAGGAGCTTATCTCGTTCCATCCATTTGGCAGAAAGTGCATGATTTCCTTCTTTCTGATAGCTGAGTAGTATTCCATTGTTTAAATGTACCACAGTTTTTTTTTTATCCATTCCTTGGTTGAGGGACATCTGGGTTGTTTCCAGTTTCTAACTATTACAAATAAAGCTGCTGAGAACATAGTTGAGGAGATGTCCTTGTGGTTTGGTGAGGAATCTTTTAGATATATAGCCAGGAGGGTTATGGTGGGTCTTGAGGTAGAGCTATTCTAAGTTTTCTAAGATCTCGCCAGACTGATTTCCATAGTGGTTGTACAAGTTTGGACTCCTACCAGCAACGTAGGAGTGTTCCCCTTTCTCCACAGCCTTGCCAGCATATGGTGTCTTTTGAGTTTTTGATCTTAGCCATTTAAAGAATTTTAAAAAGCCAAGTATCGGACAGTTTTCACACAGAATTCTAACATATTTTCAAATAAGAGGTAATGTCAGAACTTTTCAAATTATTGGACAAAAATGAAACAAACTTTGCAAATTCATTTTATACGCCCACAGTTACCCAGATACACAAACCACATAAAAACATAACAAAGAAATTAGTGCAGACTAATTTCCCCTATGAACATACATACAAAAATAAGCAATAAAATACTCGCAAGACAAATTTAAAAGGAAATCCAAAATATCACCACCATCAACTAGGCTCCATCCCAAAGAAGCTGGGATGTAATCCACCATCTAAACAAACTGAAAAAAAAATAAACTACAGGATCATCTCATTAGATGCAGAAAAAGCCTTTGGCAAAATCCAGCATACCATCATAATAAAAGTCCTGGAGATATCAGAGATAAAATGGACAGATCTCAACATAACAATAAAGTTTAAAAATTTTAAATAAATTCCACTAAAATTTGGACAGGACAAGGTTGTCCTTTCTCTCCATATGTATTCAATAGAGAACACAAAGTTAACTAGAACAGTGAGGCAACTCAAGGAGATCAAGTAAGTACAACTGGAATCAAAGGAATCAAGTATCGTTATTTGTAGATGATATGCTAGTATCCATACATGACCCTAAAAATTCTACCAGGGAACTCCTACAGCTGGCAAACACTTTAAGCAAAGTAACTGGATCCAAGAATAAGTAAAAAATTCAGTTGTCCTCCCATATACTAAGGTCAAGTGGACTGATATTAAAATTAGGGAAACAACACCCAACACCTTTCAAAATAACCTCAAATAATATAATATACCTTGGGGTAACACTAACCAAGCAAGTGAAAGGCTTACATGATATAAGGTTCAAGTCTCTGAAGAAGAATGATATCAGATGATGGAAAGATCTCCCATCCTCATGGAATGGAAAGACTAAAATAAAAAGCATGGCCATCCTACAAAAAGCAATCTAGTTATTCATTGCAATCCCCATCAAAATTTCAACCAAATTTTCTACAGAAATGACAGATATCTCACCATATGCCCTTTCAAGTGGTACTACAGAGCTATAGTAGTAAAAACCATATAGTACTGGAATAATAACAGACAAGTAAGCTGAGTGTGGTGGCACACACCTTTAATCCCAGCACTTGGGAGTCAGAGGCAGGCAAATCTTTGTGAGTTCAAGGCCAGCTTTGTCTACAAAGCAAATCCAGGACAGCCAGGGTTACACAAAGAAATTTCGTCTCAAAAATACAAAACAAAACAAAATCAAACCAAAACAAAACAAAAGAAAAAGAACACACAAGTTGATACCTTTCTGACTGGAACACCTGTAGCCTGGGCTTAACTAAGATTAACAACTGAAAAGTTTCTCTAAGGCAAGGAAGACCTTCAATTGAACAAAGATGCAGCCTGCAGAATGGAAAAGATTTTTACTGACTCCACATCCAACAGAAGACTAATTTCTAGACTCAGACTCAGACACCCGACCTGGACAAGCAGCCGAGCTTCCAGGTTCTCCCAGCATGTCTCTGTCTCTACCTGTTACAGGGCATACTAGCACAGCCCGACAGCTATGCTGAACTCCTCTTCCCTAGAAGGTCTTTCCTATGTAATCCAGATATTTTGGGCTCTGTGGTTCTCACTCTCTCTCTTTCTCTCACCTTTCCTGCCTCTCTCAGTCCCTCTCCCTGTCACTCTGCATGCATCTCTCCCTCTGGGCACTCTTCCTCTTTTCTCTCCCCACTCCCCTCTGTCTCTCTCCCTGTAATACCTGCATCCAATAAACCTGCCTTCATATATTTTAGTCTGGCTTTAATGTATCAGCAGTGAATGCACAGAACAGAATCATTTAGCAGTACCAACACATGCCTTCTTTTCTTTGTCTGGATGTTCTGCTCACTCTCTATTCAACCCAAGCACCAGAGAATGCTAGAAGCCAAAGATTCTACAGAGGCTCTTGAAAGGAGGGAGAAACTACAGTAACTGCCAGACTCCTTTCTTTTGGAAACAAAGAGAGATAGCAGCCAGACTCAGAAGCTCACATCCATGATTCTATAAACGGGGGAAGAGACAAAAAGAATGTCCATATGCCTCAAGCCAGAGGGATATACACTGTGAATTCCAGAACAACATGAACTACAGAGACAAACCTATCTCAGGAGAACAAAAGGGGAGAAAAAACATATGTAAGTAGGAGACTATGTACAGGAGGACAGCAACAAGGGGATGGAACAGGGGTGTGGGCAGCCAGGTTCCCCTCCAGCCACTCTGCCATTTGCTTCTAAGGACAAAATCTAATTTATTATCATCTGCAAGATGACATGAAGACCACTTCTTCTGGAACTTCACAGTGATATAAACTACTAGTGTAAATATGCTAGATCAATCTCATCCAAAAATTAAAGCCTACACAGGAGGGATAAAAACCAAAGAGATATGAGTCCAATCTGGGTCAGTACAGTCTACAGGACTCCTGAAAAAGAAACACAAAAAGAAGATCTTGGAGTTCATCATCTCCTACAAGGTACATTCAATGCACTAAGCTCTTCCCTTCAACCCAATCACAAAGGAAACTTTATTTTGAGATTGCATTTTTAATTTCACAAGATAAAAGTCAAATTGTACTGGACAAGGTTTCTCTCTGCTCTGGCTGTCCTGGAACTCACTCTGTAGACCAGGCTGGCTGTGATTTCACAGAGATCCTTTTGTCTCTGCCTCCTGAGTGCTGGGATTAAAGGTATGCACCATTATGGCTCCTTTTTAAATTATTATTACATTTATTTATTACTTCAAGTTACATCCCCATCATAGTGTCCTCTTTCGACCCTTCCTAGTCCCTCCCTCCCACCCTCTACACCCTATCACTTCCATCCCACTCCGCTGGAGTGGAGTGTCCCTACATAACAGTCCCGCACCACATTTTGGCAGTCATATGAGGGCCAAGAGCCTCCTCATACACTGGGGGCATATAAGGCAGCACCACTACGGCAAAGTGTCTCAATGACAAGAAAAAATGACCATGTTCATGTTCCCTTTCGTGAATTGGTTGTAGTATAGTTATCCTGTACTATATGTCTAACATCCAACTGTAAGTGCATCCTTCTGGGTCTGGGGTAGCTCACTCAGGATTAGCTTCTCTAGTTCCATCCATTTGGCTCAAATTGCATGATTTTGTTGTTTCTGATAGCTGAGTAGTATTCCATTGTGTAGATGTACCACATTTTTTTAATCCATTCTTCGGTTGAGGGACATCTGGGTTGTTTCCAGTTTCTAGCTATTACAAATAAGGCTGCTATGAACACAGATGAGGAAACTTCATTGTGATTCAGTGAGGAATCATTTGGATGTATACCCAGAAGTGGTATGGCTGGGTCCGAGGCAGAGCTATTCCAAGTTTTCTAAGATATCGCCAGACTGACCCCATAGTGGTTGCACAAGTTTGCACTGTCACTAGCAATGGAAGAGTGTTCTCCTTTCTCCACAACCTTGCCAGCATGTGTTGTCATTTGAGTTTTGATCTTAGCCATTCTGACAGGTGTGAGATAACTTGAGTTGCATTTCTCTGATGATTAAAGATGTTGAACAGTTCTTTAATTGTCTCTTGGACATTAGAGATTCCTCTTTTGTGAATTCTCAGTTTAGCTCTGAAACCCCATTTTTTTGATTGGATTATTTGGTATCTGGTGTTTAATTTCTTGAGTTCTTTATAAATTTTGGATATTAGCCCTCTGTTGGAAGTGGGGTTGGTGAAGATTTTTTTCCCAATCTGTAGGCTGCTGTTTTGTTCGAATGACAGTGTCTTTTGCCTTACAAAACCTTTTCAGTTTCATGAGGTCCCATTTATTGATTGTTGGTTTTAGATCCTGAGCTGTTGGTGTTCTGTTCAGGAAGTTGTCACCTGTGCCAATGAGTTCGAGGGTTTTCCCCACTTTCTCTTCTAATAGATTTAGTGTGTCTGGCCCTATGTTAAGGTCTGTGATCCACTTGGACTTAAGTTTTGTACAGGGTGATAAGTATGGTTATAATTTCATTCTTTTACATGTGGACATCCAGTTGGACCAGCACCATTTGTTGAAGATGCTGTCCTTTTTCCATTGTACGGTTTTGGCTTCTTTGTCAAAAATTAGGTGAACATAGGTGTGTGGGTTCATTTCTGGGTCTTCAATTCCATTCCATTGATCCACTGGTCTGTTTCTATACCAGTACCATGCTATTTTTAGCAAGTGTCCTTTTAGTATGGTAGAGAATCTTTTAGGCATATGCTCAGGAGTAGAATAGATGTGTCTTGAGGTAGAATAATACCCAATTTTCTGAGAGTGATTTCCAAAGTGGTTGTGCAAGTTTGCACGCCCACCAGCAATGGAGGAATGTTCTCTTTTTTCCATATCCTGGCCAGCATGAGCTTTCACTTTAGTGTTGATTTTATTCATTTTAATGGAATGCAACAGGTAAGCCATTGGATCAGCTCTCCTGCTTTTATGACCACATCAGGGCCAATTCTCCCACCTGCTGTCTCTGACAAGGGCAAGAGAGTAAAGGGGATCTCTCCCTAGCCAACACCATAAAGCAGAGATAAGGCAGGGCTGGCTCTCCCACACTCACTTTCTCAGGGCTTGCTCACCCACAACTCCCACATCCAAGGCCAGCTGTAGTGTGCTGCCCAGGCAGGTACAGGGCCTGCTCTCCCAAGTGCTGCAGCATGTGAGGGACAGGAACAGCTCTCCTGCTCTTGTGACTCCTTTGGGGCCAGATCTTCTGAGTGCCACCAGTGGTTAGGAGCAAAGGGAGGGGATCTCTCACTTGCCAACACCACCACAAAGCAGACAAAAGGCAGGACTGGCTCTCCCATACTCACACCCTCCAGGCTGCCTTACCCACAACCTCATCATCCAGGGTGGTAGTATTCCCCTAGTCTCTGGATTGCCTCCTGTCCTGGGAGCCCATCTGGTGCTTGCCTGATGCTGGACTGGTGGTGACACAGGCTAGCTCCCCTTCCAGGCCCATGACACTGAAGTTGTGTTGTTACCCAGCTTGCTTCCACCCCACACCCATCAACGTTAAGCAATTATTCATTCAAGATGTTCATAGGTCAGAATACTTAATGTGGACATAGCCTTTCTCCTCTCTGCCACATACTGATGCATATATGATACAGAAGACACATCTGCTGTGAGACAAGGGGCAGAATACCTATATGTTTATATAGAGTAAGATCTGCATAGGACAGAGCAAAGGCGGAAGCACGAAAATCTATCTAAGATACTCCTACCACTAAACACTTCTGTTCTAAGACACAGTTATAAGGCAGAGTCTCAGAAGGTATTAGAGCAAGAGAAAGCAGAGTCAGTGTGTAGATTGGAGCAAAGGTTGAACCATATCAACTTCAAATTCCATGGCCACACAGGATCAGAAAGCTCATCAAATGAGAGTCATCCAATCCAGTACCAAGAATCAATCTGTACACTTCCAACAGGGATGTGTAAGGCAACATCAGTCTTAGAGTCTCCCAGACAGTACAAATTGGAAATAGCACCCATTCCTCACATGAAGCTAGAGAGCGTCAATCTCACCATTTTCCCATTGTCCTCTTGCTACCTATAGAAAATGTCCAAAGGGCATCTTTCTTTGGGACAGAAAATGCTCTGCAGCCCTCTCTGCAGGGTCCAGGTTTCCTAGATGAGGACACCACCTGTGGATGGAGACAGGTCCTAAGAAACTCCACACTCTCCACAGAAAAGGTGTGATACTGCTTCAGGGTCTCCACCCTAGCAGGGAGTTCAGCATGACCTCTGCCATCAGCCTCCACCACATATCTCCAGCCGCTCATGGAGATATCTTTACCAATATGCTGGCAGACCATGGTGACAGTCCTGTCTAACCAGAACCATATCTCTACATCAGCACTATCCTATCCAGGCGCTCCCATGTGGAATCTCACAGAAAGTACAGACAGGAGGGCAGCTTCACTCTAGGGCTTCAGTGTGACTCTCATTGACCAGGACACTACATTCTCCCCCTCTCTGTCACAACCCTGTGTGATAAACTTTAGACCCCAATACCATAATCCCTTTCTGTCCAACACTGTTTGCCAGCTTTATCTAGGCCACACAACCTCAGGTGACAAAGGAAGGATACAGCCTGCCATTAGGCAGAGTGAGGCTAGTTCTAAGAAATAATGGACCAGACAACCTGCCTAATAACAAAGTTCCAAGAAAAGGAAAGGCACTGTATCAAAGACAAAGCAGAAGGCAAGTGAGGAGCACATATCATGAAAATTTTGTAACCTAACCAGGTATGCTATACCGGCACTCACCATACAAACATAAAGGAACACAAAAATATCTCAAAAAACAAACAGAGCAGTCACCACCTATCTGTGAGTAGAGGTCCTGTCAAACACAGCATTTGGGGTACCCTCACCTGTGGTGCTATGGAAGGAGGGGACACCTCACTTACCAGGCACTGACTCCTGACTCTTTTTCAGTGGTGGAAATGGGGACATCCCTGGAATTGTCACAGTCAGACCAGACCCTCTGTCTGCTGCAGGGTCCAGGTTTCCTAGATGAGGACACCACCTGTGGATGGAGACAGGTCAATAACAGCCTCCGTTGACAGTCCTTCAGAATTCCTGGCCTTGCCTCCAGCTCCAAGACTAGAAGAAAAAGAGGATAAAAGTTTGGATGAGATGAAAACTGATCTTTCAACACTTCTGGATGCCTATGAGGGCACAAAGGAAAACCAAAACCTCCCTTTAGGACACTGTGACATGCAGCAGCCTCTGCACTGCACTGACCCTGCGAGCCTGATCCAGAAGCCTGCTACTGACAGTTGCAGCATGGGAGGGAGGCAG
Source organism: Lophiomys imhausi (assembly GCA_907164525.1). Taxonomy (NCBI): domain Eukaryota; kingdom Metazoa; phylum Chordata; class Mammalia; order Rodentia; family Muridae; genus Lophiomys; species Lophiomys imhausi. The sequence continues at coordinate 188,424 of CAJQZJ010000111.1, read as the reverse complement.
TAGCCTGGGTCTAGAAGAGCTAAGTGTGCTGGAGAATGAGAGGGGGTTGGGGATCTATCATTGACTTTGAAGACATCACTACAGTGGACACAGTATTCACCTTTCCCAATTCTTCATGTCCCTCAAAAATAAAGACCAGGATCAGCCCATAACGTCTCCAGAGTCATCAGTGGACACTTTGATCAGATGAAGAAGAATGATCATAAAGCCTCTGAGCTGCTTGTTAGAGCTCCTCAGACAAAAATCCAGTGTGACGACCTGGTGGAGGGAGAGTGGGATGTTAAACTTGGAGGATAAAGTTCCCAAAGCAGCACCCAGCAGGTCCAGCAGAGCTAGGGTAGCTAGGTTAGCCACTTCCATACCCAAGGTCTCCAAGGAGAAATCTTGGGGCTGACAAAAGATTGGTACTGACTGGAGTAGGTATGTGTGTGTGAGTCGCATGTGGCACACACATGCATGTGTGGAGACATCAGAGGTCAACTCTCTGGTGTCTGTCCTTCTCTGTCATGGTGGAATTTGGTGATGGAATCTTGGTGTTAGATTTGGAGGGCAAACAACTTCACCTGTTGAGAAATCTCACCAATATTTATTTCTTCAAGTTACATCTCAATCGCAGTCCCCTCCCTATTCTCCCTCCAATCCCACCCTCCCACCCTCAACCCCCCATCCTCTTCCCTTTTTTTTCTTTTAAGTTTACAACTTTCTGTTCTTCAGAAAACATTTTTCCTAGCCTATGAATATTTCAGTTCTATGAAAATTCATATACCATTGGATTTTTCCAGTGGAAATTTAAACAAACAAACAAAAAAAGAGTCCTGGTGGGTGAAAGCTGCTGAACAAAGGGAAGAATGGAAAAGAATGAGTCAGTCCTGAAGGAAATACCATCAGAGCACTCAGGAAGCAGTCCAACAATTGAAGGGTATGTACGAGATGAGAGACACGGAATTGAGCTGGCTGGAGAGTATTAGAGGGGCGGGAACTAGAAGCTAGTTTGTGAAATGAGTCAGGGACACCTATCTCAAAGGAGTCCCAACATCATTTCCAGGGAATTGGCTCACAGTTGACAAAAGAAATCGAGGCCCCGAGTATGAATTGGCCTACTCAGTCTCTAATCTAGGAATAGATGTCAAGATCCAGTTTGTGTTCTCCCCAGGGACCTCAGGAGAACTAGAAGAGGTGGTTCCAAAGCCCTGGCCAGATCAGCAACTATCTCTGCGAAATCTGTTGACAAGGGCCTGCTCCCCTCTACTAACTGGGTTTTTACCCTTTCCCCTTGTAAAAAGCTGCTGAGGCATAGTATTACAGACATAGGTATTGGTATTTGAGCTGAAAAGAGATGTGCCAGAAAGGGGAAGCAAGCCCTGGAGCAGTATTAGAGGACTGAGAGAAGATACAGATTAAGCCTCTGATCTGGTGATTTGCACCTGTCAGCCTGTTTATCAGGTATCAAGTCCATTTATCAGGTATCAAGTGCCTTGGCATATCTCAACTTCAACTTTATTATGTGCAATGGTAAAAACCCAACTAGTAGAGGGGAGCAGGCACTTGACAACCAGGAATAACTACTGTTTAAAATTGCTTAGGAAGATTAAAGACATTAATTGCTAACACCCAGCTTTTCCTGTCATGTTATTATTGACATGGAGTGAAGATTCCCTCATTGCTAAATGCCACTCTCTTTGTTTGGCCAGACTTCACACAGAGCCCTATAAAGGTGATATTATTATTCCTGATAAGAGGTTTACAAACTGCCTGACTCAGTCCAAACAATTGTAGAAGTTAAAGAAGTTAGATAGTTGATAGAAAACTTACAGCTGTATGTAGTAAATCCTCTTCCCAAACATTGTGGTATCTCATTAGGAGACAGGCCTGAGACAGATTTATGACTTCAGACAAGCTTTCACTCTAGACATGATAAGACCAAACTCCAGGTGTGTCATAAAACCAATTAAAGACCCTATACTCCCCGCAAATTCAATAGATAATGTGGCTACCAAGAAATGCCTAAATTTAGTTCAAATCTTGATAAAATACACAAACTGTTTTGTTGTAATTCCTTATACCTTGTCAGGTTTGACATAATATACTGTCCTCTTAAACTTAACTTGGGTTTAGAAAAGCATAATTTAATTGAGTACTGAAATGTGTGATTGTTAAATGCTCTCCTATTGCAATGGTTTTATCTGTCCTTTTAACCATGATGTAGAGAGCCCTCACTCGGGGTATAAAAAGAATGGTACTCACATTTAAATTGCCGTTGTATCCTAGCTTCATCCATTTCTTCTTTATGGTGTGTGTGTGTGTGTGAGAGAGAGAGAGTCCCTCTGTTCTCATCCCTTTCTTATTATTTTCATATAACTCATGGATCAGGTAAAAACCTCAGAGCTCCACCATCAACTTCTGAGATAAATTGGTCAAAATGTATTTTAGTCCAGTGGCCTGATGGCTAATAGGCCAAGCACTTGCAGTAAATTACAAAACAAAGGCTGTTTTTACCACCTCCTCAGTTTACAGCCCCAAACAAAGAAAAAAGGTTGGTCATTTTAACTCTGGTAGTCAGCGGCAAAGGGCTTGTTCCAAGCTACAGAAGAGAAAAGGCATAGGCCTCTCTCTGTCTCTCTCTCTCTGTCTCTCTCTGTCTCTGTCTGTCTCTCTCTCTGTCTCTCTGTCTCTCTCTCTCTCTCTCTCTCTCTCTTCCCCCCCCCCATAGCTAGCTACCTGTAAGGGTCATCAGCTCTTGCAGTCAGGGCCATCAGCCCCCAGAGTAGGCCAGACCTGAAAGATTGCCAGTGCTGCATCCTAAGACCCTGCGCTGTGTGACAAGGGTGGTCCTTGACAGAATCTCAGACCAATTTTCCTTATGAATATAAATGTAAAAATACTCAATAAAATAAGCACAGACCAAATCCAAGAACACTTCAAAAACATCATCCATCATGATCAAATAGGCTTCACCCCAAAGATGAAGGGATGGTTCATCATACAAAAATCCATCAATGTAAACCATCATATTAACAAACTGAAAGGAAAAAAACACACGATCATCTCAGTAGATGCTAAAAAGGCCTTTGACAAAATCCACACCCGTTTATGAGAAAAGTCTTGGAGAGATCACATATATAAGACCCATACATAAACACAATAAAGGCAACAGCCAACATAAAATTAAATGGAGAAAAACTTAAAGTAATTCCACAAAAATCAGGGAGAAGGCAAGCCTGCCCTCTCTCTACATATCTATTCAATGTAGTACTTGAAGTTTTAGCTTAGTAGTAAGACAACTAAAGGTGATCAAAGTGATACATATTGGAAAGGAAGAAGTCAAAGTATCACTATTCATAAATCATAAGATAGTATATATAAGTGACCCAAAAAATTCAATCATGGAATTCCTCCAGCTGATAAACACCTTCAACAAAGTGACTAGATACAAAATTAACTCAAAAAAATCTCTAGCCCTCCTTTAGACAAATGATAAATGGGCTGATAAATGAATTAGGGAAACAATATTCTTCACAATGGCCACAAATAATTGAAATTATCTTGGTGTAACTGTAACTAAGCAAGTGAAAGACCTGTATGACAAGAACTTTAAGTCTCTAAAAAAAATTGAAGAAGATATCAGAAGATGGAAAGTTTTCCCATGCCCATGGATTGGCATTTAAAATAAAAATGCTCATTTTACCAAAAGCAATTTACAGATTCAATGCAATTCCCATCAAAATTCCAACACAATAATTTATAGATCTTGAAAGAACAATTCTCAACCTCATGTAAAAAAGTAAAGAACCCCAAATAGCTAAAATAATTCTGTACTAAAAGAACATCTGGAGGCATCACCATCCCCAAATTCAAGTTGCACTACATAGCAATAGTAATAAAAATTGCCTGGTGCTGGCATAGAAACAGACAGGCCAGAGACACTCAGTTTTATGGTCCCCAGAAGCCACTATACTTGTCAAGCTGCCCGTGGGAGAGTCCCACAGAGAGGTCTCACTAGCAACCACAAGGGTACTTCTCTGGCCTCTGGCCTCCAGGTGCTCCCAGAGAAATAGGTCAACCACCCCACAGAGCCAGAGGCACTCAGTCAAGCTCCTGACTTCCAGGAACCTCAGCTCTGCCCCATTATCCTTGGGAGACCTCCTCAGAGAAGTCTCATTAGCAGTCACAGAGGCTTTTCCCTGGCCTCTGGTCTCCAGGCACTTCCAGTGACTCAGATCAACTGTCACATAGAGCCAGAGATACTCATGCTTCTGGCCCCCAGGAGTCACCACTCTAACCTACTGTCCTTGGGAGAACCCTTTGGAGAGATATCACTACCAGACAAAGGGGCACTTCAGGCAATCCCAGAGACTCGGGTCAACAGCAACTTAGAGAGTCAGGCTCCTGACTTCCAAGAGCCTCTGCTGTGCTCTGCTACTGATGAAAGAGCTCCTCAGGGAGGTCTCATTAATTGCTACAGAGGCCCTTCCCTGGTCTCTGGTCACCGGACACTTCCAGTGACTTGGGTCAAGTGCAACATAGTGCTAGAAACATTTAGTCAGGCTTCCGACCTCCAGGGACCCCTTCTTTGCCTCCCTAACTCAAGGAAAACCCCATGAAGAGATCTCACTAGCAGGCATAGGGATGCTTCCTAGGCCTCAGGCCTTCAGGCAATCCCAGAGAACTGGGACAACTGCAGAATAGGGTGAGAGACACTCGATCAGGCTTCTGACCTCCAGGGCCTTTGCTCTACTCTGCTGCCTCAGGGAGAGTCCCTCAGAGAGGTCTCACTAGTAGACACATAGGCATTTCCATGGTCTCTGGCCTTCAGGCACACCCAGCGACCATAGGCAACCACTGCATAATGCCAGAGACACTCAGTCAGGCTTCTGGCCTCCAGACACCTGAACACCACTGCACTGCCCCTGGGAGAACTCCTTGGAGAGGTCTCACTTGCAGTCACAGAAGCTGCAGCCCTACCAAACTTAATGAAGTGACCCTCTATATCCAAGGGTCATACAAGTTCATATAGGAACATTCAGCCTCCATAACTTGACTCTCTCCAGGGCACAAAAGCTAGTGGACATCAGTACCAACCAATAGATGACCAGGAAAACCAGGTGGCTAAAGGTCAGCAAATGAACAAAACTGACAAAACTCTGGAAAATAAGACTCCTAACCATCCCACCTGAAACACAAGAAAATGAAGAATTTAAAGAAATCACAATTCTACAGATGAAAGCAATGGATAATTCAATTAAAGACCTCCAAGCTAAGCAGTTAAACTGAGTGGAAAAAACAAAGCTATGAAAGAATGGCAGGCAAAGACGACCAAACTGGGACAGGAAACGTATAAACCAGCTCAAGACCTGAAATTAGAAATGGAAGCAATAAAGAAAACACAAGCAGAGACAATCCTGGAAGTGGAAAACCAAGGAAAGAGAACAGAAAATACAGACATGAGTATCACCAATAGGATACAAGAGATGGAAGACATAATACCAGGGATGGAATATTCCACTGAAGAAATCAGTATTACAACCAAAGAAAATGAGAAATCTAAATAATTCTTCACCAACAACATCCAAGAATTTAAGACTCAATGAAAAGATGGAACCTAATAATTATAGGAATAGATGAAAAGAAGACTCCCAACTACAAAGTCCAGGAAACATTTTCAACAAAATCATTGAAGAAAATTTCCCAAACCTAAGGAAAGAGATGTTGGTAAAATTCTGAGAAGCATGCAGAACACCAAATAGATTAGACCAGAAAATAATTTCCACTTGTCATATAATAATTGAAACTCAAAATGTACAAAACAAAGAAAAATATTAAAAGCTGTAGGAGAAAAAGGCCAAGTAACATGGCAGACCCATCAAAATTATACCTGACTTCTCCTCAGAAACTTTAAAAGCCAGAAGAACCTAGGTAGACATCCTACATGCCCAAAGGGACCACAGATGCCAGACCAGACTACTGTACCCAGCAAACTTTCAATCACCATAGATGGAGAAAAAAGATATTATATGACAAACCCAAAATCAAAAGTATCTATCCACATATCCAGCTGAACAGAAGATCCTAGAAGAAAAATTCCAAGCTAGAGAAGATAACTACAACCAAAAAAAAAAAAAAAACCACAGGAAAGGGAAAAAAATGCCACTGCAGATAAACCAAAAGAAACACACACACACAACCACCACCTAAATCAAAATAATGGGAAAGAACAGCCTATGGTCATTAAGATCTCTCAACATCAATAATCAACTCCCCAATAAAAAGACATAGGCCTACAAAATGCATATGAAAACAACACCCATCATTTTATTGGATACAAGAAATGTACCTCCCTAACAAAGATAGACTTCACCTCAGAGTAAAGGAATGGGGAAAGGTTTTCCAATCAAACAGTCCCAGGAAGCAAGCTGGAGTAGCCATCCTAATATCAAATAAAATATACTTTTAATTGAAATTAATCAAAAAAGTTAGGGTAGGATATTACATACTCACCAAAGGAAAAATTCATCAAGGTGACATCTCAACACTGAATATCTATGTTCCAAATACAAGGGCACCCACTTTTATAAAAGAAACTCTTCTAAAGTTTAAATTACACACTGATCTCCACATATTAATAATGGGAAACTTCAACACCCCACTCACACCAATGGACATGTCATAGAGACAGAAACCAAACAGAGAAATAATGAGATTAACAGAGGTCATGAACCAAAGGGACCTAACAGATATCTATAGAATGCTTCACAGAAATACAAAAGAATACACCTTCTTTTCAGCACCTCATGGAACCTTCTCCAAAATTGACCAAATAGTCAGACACAAAGCAAGCCTCAACCGAAACAAGAAAATTGAAATAACCCTTGTATTTTATCAGACCACCATGGATTAAAGCTGGACTTCAACAAAAGAAATAACAAAAAGCCTAAACATTCATGGAAACTGAACAACTCTTTACTCAATGACCACTGGGTCAGGGAACAAATAAAGAAGGAATTCAAAGACTTCCTAAAATCCAATAAAAACAAAGCCACAACACACTCAATCCTATGGAACACAGTGAAGGTAGTGCTATTAAGTGCTTTCAAAAAGAAAATGCTGAGAACTCATATTAGCAACTTAACAGCAGAACTGGAATAGCTAGAAAAAAACGGAAGCAAACACTCCCAAGAGGAGCAAATTGCCCTAGTGGTGCTGCCTTGTAGGCCCCCAGTGTATGAGGAGACTCTTAGCTCTCATATGACTGCTGAACTGGGGCAGGGGACTGATATGTAGGGACACTCCACTCCAGAGGTGTGATATGGAATGGATAGAGGGTAGAGGGTGGGAGGGTATGACTGGGAGTGGTGGAAAGAGGACACTCTGATGGAGATGTAACTCGAAATAATAAACAAATATAATATATAAATAAATATATATCTATATAAATGAATATTATTGGCTACACTGAGACACACTACAGCTTCCACAATGAGATTTTTTTTTTTCTGTTGGGAGAGGTTGCAAGTGTGGAGGCTAGGTCTAAAGGGAGGTGAGAGAAAAGCAGCAATAGTGAGCATGATGTGAAATTCACAAAATAAAAAAGAAATAAGATTTTAAAATTCCTATAAAAAGAAATACAATAAGCGAAGTACAACATCCTATGATTAAAAATAATACTAAAGAATCTAGAAATAAAAGGAATATATCTCAACATAATAAAAAGCTATAAAAGTATAGTCAATATTATACTAAGTAGGGAATAATATTTTCTTTAAAATCAGCACTTCAACAATGATGCCTACACATTTCACTTTTTTCAATATCACACTTGAAGTCTTAGAACAGTAAGAGAAAAGGAAATTAAGAAAAAATAAACGGAAAGGGAGGAGTCAGCCCCTGCTTTCAGGTACCATGATATCTGTATCTCTCTATAGTATATATAGGTTCTATACACTGTACCAGGATGGTTTCAGAACTGGTAAGCATTTTCAGAAAAGAATCAAGATATAAATTCAAAATGAAAACTGTGTAATCTTTTTATATGCTAGTAGCAAACTTACTATCAAATCGGGAAAACAACCCCATTTACAGAGCAACAAAAAATAAAATACCATGGAACAAATTTATTCAATTGTCCCAGTGCTTTTCTAAATATACCACCTTCAAGAGATCCTACCTCTGGGATAGCAAGACAATCAGCAGGCCTTGTATCCTTGTAACTGTACCCCTACCCCTTCACACCCCCAACAACATCTGAAGAACTGTTTCAGCAGGTGGAAGCTCTGCAAAGGAAGCTGCACCTGCAACACAGCACCAAAAGGGAGAAGCCTAACTTAACCAGTGAGATTCCTCAGGTTCACAGCCAAAACATTGTTAACCAAGTGGTGTCCTTAACACACCTCAGGTCCAATGCTGCTGGATTCCATCTCTACCAAGTTTCTGGAAAGCCAATGTGATGAAAACAAATTGGTGAGAGAGCATTTCAATGCTACCAGTTCACATCCTGATGGACAACAAGCATGATCACATCAGGATATGCATGCTCATGATGCAGCCAGGACAAAGATGGGGTAGCAGACCAGAAGCTGGACCCTTCCTGGAACAAGCCACTGTGTGGGAATGACATGCCATTTTACTTCAATCACATGGTTGGTATCAGTGTGAAATTTTTATTGCTGCTATGACAGCAAACAGGATACAAACAACTGCCATATGAGTTGGTAACCTAATGAGTCCCAGAAGTGGGGGAAAAATTACCTTGCCCATCAGGAGTTGGAATCCCAAAGACTTCACATGGCCAGACCCTGACAGCACTTGGCCAAAGAATGCAAAGCAGTAGACACTGCAGGTCTGTGTTAGCCACACCCTTCAGTGTCTCCTGCAGATAGTGGCAGTGCCTGTTAGGATTCCCAAATCACCATGAATTTTCAAATTCCTGCTTCTGTACTCATCAACTTATGGGAAATAAATAAGGACTTGCACAAACAGGGACCTCCAGGTCAGAGATGTGGAAAAGCACCATCCCTCCATGGTCCTCAGGGAAATACAAAGGACTCTCCAATAGTGTCTTAATGGTGTCAAGTGCATGTGCTCTGGATTTTTCCTTTCATCTTGAGCATTTTGTTTCTCTTTCTGATATTATAATGCATAGTGCCAGAGAGCCAGTAATCTGACAGAGAGCATCTGCAAGCCTGTGGCTTTACACATCACAATGTACATTTGCTGCCTTCTAGATAATGTATTTTATTACACATTACCACACAGTTGTAAATAGCTGCGCAACTGTAACATCCTTTTCAGTTGTGCATAACAAAAAATAACAAAACTAAAAATTTCAGTATGAAAGCTATCTTACGCACAATATGTGCTTATAAAAATATACACAAACAACACCAGATTTCTCAGAGGTTAAGCACACTGGCTGCTCTTGGAAAGGACCTGGGTTCAGTTCCCAGCACCTATGTGGCAACTCAAAACTGTCTGTAAGTCAATTTTCATGGGATCCAACATTCTCTTTTGGCCTCTGTGGGAACCAGGTGCATATACGGTACACTTGCATACATGCATGAAAAAATTATAAAGTGTAAATATATAAATATACACATAAATAAAATAAATATTAGATAAATATTTAATAAAAGTAAATTAATACATACATAAACATAAATACATACACAAAGAAAAAGGTAAATACTTGAGTTAATACATCTGAGCTCACTTTCTAGCTCATGGTTTTGAAGATTTTTGTTCCAGATTAGGTGGCCCTGATGGTTTGGGTTTATGGCAGGTATGCTGAGTGACAGAGACAGAAAGTACTGCTCACTTCATAAGCCACAAAGCACGGAAAGTCATGATGAGACCAGGGTCTCACATTACTCTTTATAACCTAACTTCTCCCATATCTCCATATTCTAAAGGTTCCACTACCTCCTAGTAGTACCTTCCTACCAAGCACCAAACCTTAAAGTCGAGGGCCTTAGAGGGACATTCAAGACCCAGATCATTCAAGACCCAGATCATTGTGGCTGAGCATTCAGCCTTCCCTGAACATTCCACATCTGCCCTCAGCCCATACATATTTCTCATGAAAGTGAAAGTTACCAAAGTCTCCTTTAGACCAACACACACACACACACACACACGTAACCGAACTTTTAAATTATTATTTAACACTTATTTATTTATTACTAAATTCACTTATAACAAACACCAACAATTTCTTAACTATTAATCCTATAAATTCCTACAACCCCTTTAACCTATCCACTAAACCTATTGATAATTATTTTTCTAACCTTTTAGAATGATACAGTCTCAGGGGCAGGTCCTCAGTCGTCAGGAACACAGTCTTTGTTGTAGATTCTTTAACACACTTAGCAGTCCTTTTTCTGGATCTCTCAGATGCAGGTTCGTCAGGGTAAGTTGGTTACTGTAGTCTCACCTTAAATAAGGTTTCATGCTTTCTTCTCTGTGGGAGACCCCAGCCGTCTACAGGCCAACTTACTTCTTTTGAATCAGGAACTCAGCTGCTCTGCCTCAGTCCTTAAAGCCAGGCACAGTTTCCCCTAGGCCACTGATGGGACAGATCAAACCCCTCCAGGCAAAAGCTGAGCCACAGGGTCCAGTCCTTGGCCTTTTGGTGTCTTGTTCAGGCTTTCTTTGCTCACCGGCTTCTTTCTGCTTCAGGGAGAGAGCTGGCCATCAATGGCCAGCCCTTTTTTCAGCAGGACTCTTGGAGCTCTCTAGCATCAGGGGCCTCTTCTCCTTCTGGGCTCCATGCACTGTCCTTAAATAGGAGGAACTCTGTTTCAGCTTAATTTGGGCTCCGCCCACTCAGCAGCTGAAAACGTCAGGCCAGATACTTTGTTTCTTCAAGTCTATTGAGTCTTTCCTGTTTTTCCTGACTTCAACCTTGTTTTTCAGTCTATTAAGTCTTTCCTGTTTTTCCTGACTTCATGCTGATAATGCTCTTCATGCCCCGAATTAAGAGACAGTATCAGAAACTCCTATATATTTTCTAAATCTAATTTATCTAACCCCTACACACACACACACACACACACACACACACACACACACACACACACA
>CAJQZJ010000111.1:154316-169033 GCA_907164525.1 Lophiomys imhausi | reverse complement strand
ACACACACACACACACACACACACACACACACACACACACACACACAAACTTATTCACATATACTTAAAAATTTTTTAAATATAGATTAAAGGGGCTGGAGAGAAGCCTCGGTGGTAAAGAGCAGTAGTTACTCTTCCAGAGAGAGCCTGGGTCCATTTCCCAGCACCCACATGGCAGTTCACAGCTGTCTGTTACTCCAGTTCCAGGACTTCTGACACCTCACACAGACATACATTGGAGGCATAACACCAATGAATATAAAATAAAAATAATTTTTTTAAAAAATATGGATTCTGGGGGCCCTTCTGTTTGGCAACTCTCCTAAAGAGATGCCTAAAAGTCAGAATGTTTCAAATCTTTCATTTCTCTGCTTTTTCAGAGAGCGTCTCGATGTCTATGCTAAGAGGGCCTCAAACTCTCTATCCTCCTGCCTCAGCCTCCTGAGTGCTGGGATTATTGGTGTACACTCTGTCAGTCATGTGATAAATTTAATTTACCAAATAAATCAGCACATACTTCATTTGCTCAGTCCATCGATGTCAAATACTGTGCCCAGTACTTTGCTATCATAAACAATAATCACAAAAATTTTAATAGGTATTCTTCATACACTGTTTTCCAAGAATGACAAAATGAGCCTGTCTCAATCTTAAAAAGTAAAGATTTTAGTAAGCAAGCAACAATGGTGTCACTGCTGCTCTGGGGAACTCACCACTCTACTGAAATCTGAGAATCACAGGGAACACTGGCAACACCCAAAGCTACACTATATAATTGAAAAGGGTCTATTAAAAGACTCCTTATAACTGGGCTAGACAGAAGGTTGGGCTGGGCCTTTTTGTCTCATATCTATAGCCATGAGATTCACTTTTTGTCTTTATCGTAATGACAGAGACTAATGATCTGAGTCTCAAGAATGCTTTCTGGGTTAGATACAGTAAGAGAGACTTGTAAATTAAATGCTCCAAGAGCTAACACAAGAATTTTACACTTTCAAGCTCAGCCTGGGCTACAGAGCAAGTGTCTGGGCTACACAGAGGGATTTTTGTCCTCAGAATAAAAAAAAATTTTTTTAAAGTTCTGAGACGATCAAAGCCAGATGTAATGTGATTGGTAAGAACTGCCTTTTAGACATGTAAAAAAAAAAATTAGTCAAGGAACCCCACTACACCCAAGGCTGCACCTGATAACCAGAACTCAGTGACATCACTCACTCAAGACACAGTCCTGAACCCATGACACCCACTTGACAGTAAACAAGCAGAAACCAACATCAGTGCTCTCTGCTCTGCACAACTGAGAGTTGTCACCTTCACCTTCCCTGGGTCTGGAGAGTCTCACCCAGGATCCTGACTCTCAAATCAAAGTCTTCTGTTAGGCATTGAGCCTGACTTTCAACTCAGATAAGTAACACAAGTGAGAAGCCGTAGAATGATAGGGTTAAGCCTGTAGTAAGCAATTTAAAGTGTGAACCTTGTGTAATGACTCTCAACATAATATAACTTTTGTTATAATAACTACACTGGAGACGCCAGCTAAACCTACTCATTTTTTACTCATAGGAAAGAGACCATAGGAGGTCTTAGTAACAGAAACACAACTAAATCCTCGGTCACCATTCCAAAATGTGACTAGTAATCTCAGGAGTGAATTCTAGGCCACCCAGGGCCATCTAATGAGTCCTTGCTTAAAAAAAGAAAAGGCAAAAGTAATTCATAGACCGCACTACAGCCATTTCCTCCAATATCCCTGGCGCACTTGTGCCCTCCCTAGTCACCAACCTTTCTCCCAGTCTCTCTATGCCAGCTCGCCTCACCATATTTCATTAATCCTGACCCGCAACCAGACTCCCGAGCCAAAGAGAGTCACAAACTGAAGAGGCCACAAAAAACAGATTCCACCGGTCAGAGCGCGGGCCTGCAGAGCACTCACCTCGCTCAGTCGCGGAGGTACCCCAAGGCGCATGTGCTGCCAGAGGCAGACGCACATCGATGGCGTCATGAGAGGTGCCATATCCGAAATCTGGTTGCAGTGCATCGGTGCCAGTTGGAACAAGTCTGTGTACTGTGCGAACACAAGTTGTTTCGTGGGCAAAACAGATATTTCCAACAGAAATATAAACAATAGTCCTGGTGGGTGAAAGCTACTGAACAAAGAGAAAGATGAGAGAACCCTGAAGGAGACATCATCAGAATGCTCCAGAAGCAGTCCCACAATGAAGAGTAAATTAAATGGGAGGAGAGACACAGAATTGGAACAAGATGAGAGAGCGTATAGAGGCATGAGAACTGGAAGCTGGTTTTTTTTTTTTTTTTTTAATGAATCAGGGATACCTGTGGCAACAAAGTCCCAAAACCATTTCCAGAGAATTAGCCCGCAGTACACAAAAGAAATAGAGGCCCAGAGTGTGAGTCAGCCAACTCAAATCTCTAAGCTAGGAATAGGTGTCAAGATGTTTGTTCTCCCCAGGGCCTCTCGGGAGAATTAGAAGAGGTGGATCCAAAGCCCTGGCCAGACTAGCCACTACCTATGCGGGAAAACTGCTGTCAAGGGCCTGCTCCCCTCTACCAGCTGGCTTTTCACCTTGCCTAGTGTAAACCATATAGTCCCAGTGCTGCTGCCACTGCAGTTACGATCAAAGTAGCCACAGTAGCAATCGAACAAAGCAGCCTGATGACCCCCAGAAGTGTCATTGCAATCCCTGAGTAGCTCCATGCAAAATCCTTAAGCAGCACACCACTATATATATATATATATATACATATATATATATATATATATATATATATATTTCCCAACCCAGCCTGTGTGTCTGGAGGAGGCAAAATGGCGGCTCCTATGCCTCGGCCAACTAGGGAACTATCTATCTTGCCTCAGTCCTCTGTCTTGGGAACTGTCCATGGTGAAGACACTTTTCCTGCCTCAGCCTACTGCCATCAAGAGAGCTGGCTTCAAAAGCAGCACCTCCTCTCCAGTCTCTGTCAGCTATTTGTGCTGCAGGGAAAGGCTTCCCTGCCATGGACTCCCTTTCTAATTTTGGCAACTTCATAAACTTTGTAAACCCTCAAGGTGGGAAAGTGGCCAGGCCTCTGCCTGAGGAACTCCAGCATCCTAGGTCCTCTCCCAGACCTCTGTAATGGTCACAAAGGTCATCTCCACCCCCCTCAATAGGACTCACCCCAGATTATGCTAATTTTAGGTGAAAAGTCTGAACAAGAAGCTACCAATCCCAGAGCAGGAAACCTACCAATCCCAGAACAGGAAAGCCCTCGAATCCCTGAGCTTTCCAAGCTCAGCACTTGAAATTCCACCAATCTTCACTCTGAAAATCTCTGCCCTAGGAACCTCCACCCCCAAGAAATCCTATATTCACCCTGCACTTTGTTCAATTCTTTGCTGTCCTCTCCCAGGAGCAGAGGTAGTCACTCCCTGGATTCATCCCTCCTTTCCTAGATTTTAAGAGATTTACTGACTGGTGTGACTCTCTCATAGGAAGAAGAAAGGAAGAAAAGAAGCAAAGAAGAGAAGACACTGAAGAAGGAGTGGGGCTGGCTCCTCAGCTCGGCTAGGATTGAGGAAACCTTCCCCTGTGAGCTGCAATGTCTCTAAAGGGAAGAATTCCTCTCAGAGCTGTGTGGTTTTTGGGCTCCTGTACCTAAAGGAGCTGTGTAGTTCCTGGGCTCATGAGTCCCCCCCCCCCACACCCTCACGTGACTACAGGGGGCCTGGTAGAAGTCCCTGCCAGGCAGGCTGCTTTGGAGCATTGCCATACAGGCAGGGAATCAGTGAATGAACTCTATATTGGATCTCCCGGATCCACTACCTTTGCCTGGCCCCTAAGCTGCCCCCAACCCCCCTCCCCCGCTGTGCAGCAGGGCACAAAAACATCAACAGCACTGGTTCACAGAATTTCAAACTGAGAGATACAGACTGTCTCTAAGACTCCTCTGAGAGTGGACTGAGAAGACCATAGTCACAGCCCTGACACAAAAGCTACAGGGGTTCTTGTAGAAGCCCCTGCCTATCTAGGCAGACTGCACCAGAGCACTACAATTCTGGCAGGGAAAAGGCACTGAGATTTGTTGAGTGAATTCCTAACCCTAACCCTGCCTGTGCTCACTTTAGCAGGGCACTCAGTCTACAGACCCAGCCTAGTACATTCAGAACTCCTCCCAGAGAAGTGAAACGGTCCTAAACTGGGGTGTGCTACCCAAGGGGGTAGGCAGCATGTGACCACAGAGCCTCTTAACTGAGAGGCACCCTCTACCCGCTCCCCCCCCCACCCAGTCCAAGTGCTGAAAAGGTTTTACAAACTCAGTACCTATACCCACTTTGGGAAGGCTCCCATTCTACTGCCACAGGTCTGGAGCAGTAAAGCAGTTCTGAACTATTGCATGCAGCCTACACAAGTAGTTTGCTCCGACCCAAAGAACTTCCCACTGAGAGGCACAGGGTGATCCTGAACCACCAACCCCTCCCCCCACCAAGAAGAACGTGGAAGGACCACAAAGAAGTCTTGATACCTTTGATACAGGGAAACTGCCTGAAGCCACATAAGTGCAGGTTAGCTACACTGAAGCACAGTGATTCTGGCAAAGGAAAGGCAGCTGAGCATCCCTGATTCCAAACACTGTGGACAGGGTGTGAATCCACATCAGATCTCCCTGACTGCACCTGCCTTGCCCCTCAGCCAAATACCCAGGCTATAACACAGAGAGCTCTGACTCAGGAGCAGTGAAACAAGCCCAGACCATTGCCCATTGCCTGGAAGACATGGCTGTACCAGAACACAGTGCTTCTGGCTATAAATTGCACATTGACCCTGAGAACACCCTCAGAGCAGCTTGGGAGGAACACAATCATGGTCCCGACACATAAGCTACAGGGGAATTCCAGGTCCAGCCAGCAGTCTGTGGCCTGAAAACCTGCACCTTCATTGCTACAAAAACCAGTTGGATCTCAGGAACCTGTAGACAGGAAAACGACTCTGAGATTCCATCTCACACCTGTCAGAATGGCTAAGATCAAAAACTCAAGTGACAGCACATGCTGTTGAGGCTATGGAGAAAGGGGTACCCTACTCCATTGCTGGTGGGAATGGAGGCTTGTGCAACCATTATGGAGGTCAGTCTGGCGATATCTTAGAAAACTTGGAATAGCTCTGCCTCAGAACCCAGCCATACCACTTCTGGGTATACACCCAAATGCTGCTTCATGGAAACATAAGGAAGCTTCCTCATCTATGTTTATAGCAGCCTTATTTGTAATAGCTAGAAACTGGAAACAACCCAGATGTCCCTCAACCAAGAATGGGTTAAAAAACTGTGGTACATCTACACAATGGAATATTACTCAGCTATCAGAAACAATGAAATTATGCAATTTGCAGCCAAATGGATGGAACTAGAAAAGCTCATCCTGAGTGAACTAACCCAGACTCAGAAGGACACATATGGAATCTATTCACTTATAGTAGGATTTTAGCTATATAGTATAAGGTATCAATACTACAACTAACACACCAAAGGGAACTTGGACATAGACTTTTTATTTTTAATTTTTATTTTTTATTTATTTTTTATATATTAGTTATAGTTTTTCTATTTTTTAGTCTTTTCTATATATTGTATGCTTATTGATTTGTTTGTTTAGTAGTTCTCTCTCCCGGGCAACGAGACACTTTTCACTGATGGTACTGCTGCATAGATCCCCAGTGAATGAAGAGGCTCTTGGCCCTCATATGACCTCTCAACTGAGATGAGGGACTGTTATATAAGGACACCCCACCCCAGAGAAATGGGATGGAAGGGTTAGGAGGTAAAGAAAAAAAAATGAAATGTGATGTTTCGGCCTTTTACTACTAATTGTCATAAATTGTTTAGGATAATTAAGAAATGCAAACTAATGGTTATGCAAGCTGGTCATTCTGTTAGGTACTATGACAGCCTATTATAGTTACTTGCTAAGCTAATCAGAAATAAACCTGCTAAGAGACAAGCAACACCTGCTTACCCTAATATAAGAGATAGATAGGGCCTCTTCAAAAACCTCAAGAGATCTGCAGAATATGGCATTCAAAGATGTTTTCGTAACTTTAGATTTTTTTTATATATCAAGACATATCAACTCCTGACAGCACCCCCTATTCTCCTCCAAGTAGAAGATGAGCATCGAAGAATCTCCAGTGGGAGATGATTGAATTAGTCGCAAGCCTATCACTTGGTAGGAAAAGCCCCTTTCTCCAACTGTAGACAGAATGCTGTCCAAAAAGGACAAAACCTGGAAGCAGGTAAGTCGACAGCCTAGCTCTGCCAAGACAGGGGAGGTAAGTCCTTCATAACCCCTGCTGTACAATAAATGTCTGTCAGAGAAACGGGGCCAAATGACTGAAAATCAATGCTGTAATGTATGGAGAGAAAATGGAAACTGTCCAGGAAGCCACAGGTATGTCATTTCTTAGTTTGGGAAGATGCAGGCCCTGTACTTCCTATAAAATCAGATATATTTATCCCTCTCAGGTCTCGGAGGTGGTTGAAGAACAGATAGCTAGAGTCTCATAATTTAATTTTGAGTTGTTTAGGAGTCAAGAGAGTGTTATAGATCTAAGAAGATACTTTTAAAATTGTGTTGCAAGTTAGTATGAATGTTGAGTCAGATATAGACCTTTAAACTCATGGAGATGTTTAGATAGTAGAATGTTAAAGTCAGGTACCAAATACATATGGATTGGACATTGGGAATGTACGTTAAGCCATATAACCCTCATAACTGTGGCCTAATTACCTCTGTTGTACTGTATTGTATTTGTTATTATAAGAGAAAGAGCCATTTGTTGGACTGAAAGGGGAAACTGTAGGGGGAAATAAGATATACCTTAAACTTAAACGAAAAAAAAAAGGGAAGAGGATGGGGGGTTGAGGGTGGGAGGGTGGGACTTGAGGGGGAATAGGGAGGGGACTGCGATTGAGATGTAACTTGAGGAAATAAAAAATAAAGAAAATAATAAAAAAGGATTATATTGGATCAGTAGGATGAGAGAAATAGAAATCTAACACATACTACAAATATTATGTAAATCAGATATAAATCCCAAAGTTAGTTTAAAATTTCTATATGTGTGTATAGTTTTCATTTGGAGGTATTTAATTTTTTTTGGAACTAGGGAGATGTAGTATTTGTACAACATTGTGATTATACTGTGTTGTTGGATATTTTACTTAAAATGAATAATTATATGGAAATGTGAATTATACTCTAATAAAAGTTGTTTTGATTGCATTTAAAAAAAAACAAAGAATCAATTAAACCAAGAGTTGGTTCTTTGAGAAAATCACAAAAATAGACAAACCCTTAGCCAAATTAACTAAAAGGCCTAGGGAAAAAACCCAAATCAACAAAATCAGAAATGTAAATGGAGACATAACAACACACAGCAATGATATCCAGAGAATCTTTAGGTCCTACTTTAAAAATCTGTACTCCACCAAATTTGGAAACCTAAGCAAAATGAACAATTTTATTGATAGATTCCACCTACCAAAGTTAAATCAAGATCAGGTTAACAGATTAAATAGCCCTGTAACCCCTAAGGAAATAGAAACAGTCATTAAAAAATCTCCCAACCAACAAAAAGCCCAGCATCAGATGGTTTCAGCACAGAATTGTACCAGACCTTCAAAGAAGAGCTAATACCAATATTCTTCAAATTCTTCCACGAAATAGAAACAGAAGGAACACTGCCAAACTCATTCTATGAGGCCACAGTCACACTGATTCCTAAACCACACAAAGACCCAGCAAAGAAAGAGAACTTCAGACCAATTTCCCTCATGAACATAGATGCAAAAATACTTAATAAAATACTAGCAAACCGAATCCAAGAACACATCAAAAGTATCATACACTATGATCATGTAGGAATCCCAGGAATGCAAGGAGGGTTGAACTTATGAAAATCCATCAACTGAATTCACCATATAAAGAAGCTGAAAGAAAAAAGCTACATGATCATCTCGCTAGATGCTGAAAAAGCATTTGAAAAAAATCCAACTCCCCTTCATGCTAAAAGTCTCTTAGAGAATGGGCATAAAAGGACCACACCTAGAAATAATAAAGGTGATATACAGCAACCCAGTCACCAGCATCAAATTAAATGGAAAGAAACTTAAAGCATTACCTCTAAACTCAGGGACAAAGCAAGGGTGCCCACTGTCACCATATCTCTTCAACATAGTACTGAAAGTCCTTGCTAGAGCAATAAGACAACTAAAGGGAATGAAGGGAATACAAATTGGAAATGAAGAAGTCAAATTATCCCTGTTTGCAGACGATATGATTCGCAATCCCCAAAATTCCACCAGAGAACTCTTACAGCTGACAAACACCTTCAGCAAGGTGACTAGACACAATATTAATTCAAAAAAAAAATCAGAAGCCCTTCTTTATACAAAAAATAAATGGGCGGAAAAAGAAATTAGGGAAACAACACACTTCACAATAGCCACAAACAATATAAAATACCTGGGGGTATCTCTAACCAAGCAACTGAAAGACCTGTATGACAAGAACTTCATTCCTTGAAGAAGGAATTCGAAGAGAACATCAGAAGATGGAAAGATCTCCCATGCTCATGGATAGGTAGGATCAACATAATAAAAATGGCCATCATGCCAAAAGCAATATACAGATTCAATGCAATTCCTATCAAAATACCACAATTCTTTATAGACCTTGTAAAAGTAATTCTCTACTTCATAAGGAATAACAAAAAACACAGCATATCTAAGTCAATCCTGTACAATAAAAAAAAAAAATCACCATCCCAGATTTCAAACTGTACTACAGAGCAATAGTATTAAAAACAGCGCGGTACTGATATAGAAACAGACCAGTGGATCAATGGAATCGAAATGAAGATCAAGAAATGAACCCACAAACCTATGGTCATTTAATTTTTTGACAAAGAAGCCAAAACCATACAATGGAAAAAGGACAGCATCTTCAACACATGGTGGTGGACTAACTGGATGTCCACATGTGAAAGAATGAAATTAGACACATACTTATCACCTTGCACAGAACTTAAGTCCAAGTGGATCAAAGACCTTAACATAAGGCCTGACACACTAAATCTATTATTAGAAGAGAAAGTGGGGAAAACCCTCGAACTCATTGGCACAGGTGACAATTTCCTGAACAGAACACCAACAGCTCAGGATCTAAGACCAACAATCAATAAATGAGACCTCAAGAAACTGAAAAGCTTCTGCAAGGCAAAAGACACTGTCATTCCAAGAAAACGGCAACCTACAGAATGGGAAAATATCTTCACCAACCCCACATCTGACAGGGGGCTAATATTCATAATTTACAAAGAACTCAAGAAATTAAATGCCAAGAAACTAAATAATCCAATCAAAAAATGGGGAACAGAGCTAAACAGAGAATTCACAAAGGAATTCCTATTGGCTGAGAGACACTTGAAAAAAATGCTCAGCATCTTTAATCATCAGAGAAATACAACTCAAGAGAACTTGGAGATTCCATCTCACACCTGTCAGAATGGCTGAGATCAAAAGCTCAAATGACAACACATGCTGGTGAGGTTGTGGAGAAAGGGGAACCCTCCTCCATTGCTGGTGGGAGTGCAAACTCATACAACCACTATGGAAGTAAGTCTGGCAATATCTTAGAAAACTTGAAATAGCTATATGTCAAGACCCAGCCATACCACTTCTGGGTATACATCCAAAAGATTTCTCACCAAACCACAAGGATATCTGCTCATCTATGTTCATAGCAGCCTTATTTGTAATAGCTAGAAACTGGAAACAACCCAGATATCCCTCAGCCAAGGAATGGATTAAAAAACTGTGGTACATCTACACAATGGAATACTACTACTACTCAGCCATCAGAAACAATGAAATTATGCAATTTGCAGCCAAATGGATGGAACTAGAGAAGCTCATCCTGAGTGAGCTAACCCAGATTCAGAAGGATGCGCATGGCATCTATTCACTTATATTCGGATTTTCACCATACAGTACAGGATAACTATGCTACAGCCAATGCACCAAAGAGAACAGGAGCATAGACTTTTTACCCGTCCATGAGACACTTTGCCTTAGTGGTGCTGCCTTGTAGGCAACCAGTGTATGAGGAGGCTCTTGGGCCTCATATGACTGCTGAACTGGTGTGGGGGACTAATATGTAGGGACACTCCACTCCAGAGGAGTGGGATGGAAGGGATAGGGGGTAGAGGGTGGGGGAGGCAGGACTGGGAGGTGTTGAAAGAGGGTACTATGGTGGAGATGTAACCTGAAGTAGTAAATAAACATAAAAAGTCTATAAATAAATAATATAAATTAGCACCATCCAAGAGGGTTATGGCTATAGATCCATGGTGAATCATTCAACTGCACTGAGTTTAACACTCCAGCACTGCAGAGTAAGATAGAAGGATCCTGTAATGGGAGTTAGATCAATATAAATTAGATTTAGTGAATATCTAGGGGCTTCTGATATCGTTTCTTAAAAGGAGGCATGAAGATCAGCCTGGCGTCTGTGGGTATTTGGCATGGCAGCATATGGAGTAAAAACAGGGTTTATGGCTTGGCATTGTTTTCAGCTGCTAATAGCCTTACAAAGTGGGCACAGCCCAGATTAGGCTGAAGCCAGGTGAAACCGAGAAAGACTATATTTAAAGACAAAGTGAGTGGAGCCATAGAGTTCCCATGCCAATCAGCTTCTATTGTCTGGTGAAGCCTATCCTGGCCAATGGAAAAATGGATCTCAAACGAGCTAATAAAGTATGTCAGCTATGATCTTTCAAGAGAACAGCTTTTACCATGAAGCAGAAAGAAGCTTGCAAGCAGAGAAGGCCTCAGCAAGGCAGCAAAAAGTCAAGGACTAAAACTTCGTGGCACAGCATTTCCCCTGAGGGATTCAACCAGTTCAAACAGCAGCCTGAATAGAACTGAGGACATCCCCAATGACTACAGAAGAGTGGCTAATGAAAACTGACCAAGTTGGTCTATGGACAGCTGAGGCTCCAGAGAGAAAAAAGCCTCAAGCCTCATTTAAAGTGAAGCTTCCATAGCAATGCAATAATAGTCAATTTACCCTAAAGGACTTATGTCTGAGGTATTCCTGGTGAAACACTGTTGATCAAGTGCTTTAAAGAATCTACTCCTGAGGTGTTCCTAATGACTTATGACCTACCCCAGAGACTGTATCCTTCTAAAAGGTTAGAGTTAATTGTTAGTTAATAGGCATTTATAGTTATTAATAGGCTTAATTGGTAATAGGAGTTTATAGTTATTCTTAGGGCTAGTTGTTAGGTAATAAGTGTATATATTTGTTATAAATGCCTATAGTTATTAATAAATATATTTTCTATTAAAAACTTCAGGATCATCCAACAAAGCTTTTCTTTTTGTACTAGCCCAGTCTTCCCTCTCTGAATAAGTGTAGTTACTATCATAGCTAGAAAAGCTTTGGATATTATACTCATTCCTGTTAGGAATGAGTATAATATCCAAAGCTTTTTCTTCTATTTTTGTCTTTCATTCCCCAGCTGCAATCTACCATGCCTCTTCTCAAAAAGAAGCGAAAGAACATGATGTGCAGGCACAATCTTTCAAAGGTGAGCTGGGAGCAGTAGAGGAGATGGCAAAGGTGGTTCAGTGTCTTCTAACTCTAGCTGTCCTTTCCCATGGATTACTCTTCATCTTTACAGTCATTATATGATGCCCCATTAAGCTCTTTTGTGCTCATATCTTCATGTGCCAGGCTACTTTTACTTTCTTAGGGTACCAGAGTCAGCTCTGAAGGATGTGGACTTGATTTCATGTCATCTCCTGGTTTGTAGGGAATGACAGCCTGTGCCAACCTGAAACCTGTCTTGGCCTTGCTTCTGTTTCCTGTTCAGTGCCCAGCCCATTTCATAAGTGGATGTTACAAATTCTATCCAAATGTTTCAGCTTGTTTTGTTGGTTAGATAGAAACTTCATCTGTGGCTCATAAAGAAAACATATCCTTGAAATCAAGATTTTAAAGGGCCAGTAAACCTTTAAATTTAGTTACCCATGAAAGAGAGACCAAGGATGCATTTAAAAGAACCAAATTCATCTTCCCCTATAGGCATTGCAGATGTGACTGCTATGTCACATGTGCATCAGTAGGTGGCAGGGAGGAGAGGCACTATATTTACATTCAGTGTTCTGACCTATGAACATTTAAATGAATAGTAGCCTAACATTGGGGGGAAGCAAGCTGGATACCAACACCACTTTGGTACCATGGAGTAGCCTGTGATGACTACCAGACCAGTACCAGCCAAGCACCAGATGGGCTCCCAGGACAGGAAACAAACCAGAAACTAGAAGAACTCTGCCTGGCCCTGGATGTGGGGGTTGTGGGTGAGCCAGCTCTGAAGAAGTGAGTGTGGGAGAGCCAGTCCTGCCTTTTTTTCTGCTATGTGGTGGTATTGGCTAGGGAGAGATCCCCTCCCCTCCCGTTTTCCTTCACCACCATTAGCTGATAGATCTGGCCCAAAAGGGGTCACAACAGCAGGAGAGCTGTCCCTGGCCCTCACATGCTGCAGCACTTGGAAGAGCACACCCTGCACCTTTCCATAGTAGAACTGGCCATGCAAGTGGGGATTGCAGGTCCAGATCCAAGGCTTTTAGTTGGCCCACCCCAACATCTACCACATGGATGAACTCTTGGAGTATAAGAAGAGGTCATTTCCACAACCCAAGATGGCAGGATCTCCATGACACAGGACAGCTACAGCATATCTGAGAGGAGTTCCAGTGAGGGTCCAATACTGAAGGAGTAGCAGAAACCAGGGGGACCTCATAGCAGTCCAAGGGTCATTATAATTAACATTTGCAAGCAGAATGTATGGACAAAGGGGAATATTGTGGGACATGCTGAGATACACTGCAGCTTCCACAATGAGCTGTTAATTTTTATGCTGGGACAGATTGAAAGGGTGGAGGGCGGGTCTGGGGGGAGGTGGGAGATGGGAGGGAACAGGGTGCATGATGTGACACTCACAAATAAAAATTTCTTTCAATAAAAAAGGAACCAAATCACCCTGATATCAAGGATGGATTGTTTAGCCATTCGTGCCTTGAACTACCTTGAAGATCATATATTTTCACTCCCTTTCTTTAGCAGAGAGAGGCTATCAGTCACTATTGATATATTAACCTAAAGCTGGCAATCAGCCTTAGACTTGTGTTTCTTATCTAGTTGGTGAAACAAGAACCAGCAAATGGACCAACCAAGAAGTAGGTCCTCAGGAAAGAGAGCTGCAGCAGATGAACGGCAAGTGATGTACCTCTTGCCCTGTGAGGAACAGACTGTTGCTGACCCAACCTGAGAGGTGGTGAAACTAGTGTGTTCATGTCCAGATGAAAGTGTGAAGCAGTTTCGCCCAATCTTCCCTAGGAATCTGTGAAACCTGTCATTGCTGTGCCCTTTTGTTGAGAGTGAGTAGCAACTGAGATGCACTTAGCACTTTTGGCCTGCAAGTGGGAGTGGGGGAAACCTCACCAAGAGCAGCCACACAGAGTTCCCAGGGCTGAAAAGCAAGTAAAGAGGACTGTGATGCCCACTGTCAGAACTCCTCCTCAAAGGACTTGACGTTCCTGGAAGCCCCAGGCAGTTTTCCCTAGTGCTGGAATGGCTCATTTCCCTAACAACCCCAACTCCACTTTAAGCCGGCCTTGTGGTCATGACTGATTAAAGAACTTGTACCATCCATTTCTTGAGCTTCCTGCCCCTCGATTATTAGAGAAGCCTTGCATTAAAAAGGATTTTGAGTCCTCAGTAAGTAACCTCAAAGAAGCAGGACAGGAAGTCAGTGTTTGACCTGGCTGCAGTGTAGGACACTGTCACAATTAGCATATGAGTTTTTCTCTTACATCTTAGAAGTTGTGTGTAGAAAATACTTGTTGGAAAAGAGATTTGTCAGTCTCAGTGGATAGACAGATGGATCAGCAAAAATAGCAGTTCTCAGGAATGGGGTAGGAGGGTCTTGTGTCTGAGAGCAGAGACTGTTACTCAGTGGCAGTGAAGTGTGTGTTGCATTATTCAGCCTGTCATCTATCACTTGGCATCCCTGAGGTTTCTCCAAGTCACAAGCAGTGAGGATCTGAGATACTTTGACCTGACCCATCCTATGCCCTTGTTAAACACACATTAAGTGCATACCATCTGCTCACACTGTTGGCACCTAGTCTCTAGCTGAGACTCTGGGGCACAAATTCCTTCTCTTCATGGTTTCAAAGGTGTCACTGCCAGTACAGACCTTTCCCATGATGGCCAGACTCATTCACCCCATGGCACCCAACATCTACCTGGACATCCAGAAGGTATCTCAAACTACCTATCCAACACAAAGCCCTTTGTCTTCCTAGGTCACCTCTTTCTAGCCTGGTTGCCTCATCTCCAATAATGGCACATCTCCATATCCAGGTTGTTTGGTCTTGAAACCTAGGAAGTACATATACATTACCACTTTTCCTAATCCTCTACCTCAAGTCCATTAACACACCTAAATCCTAAATCTAACCTAACTCTAGCTCCCTCAAGTTTCTGTGGAAGCTTTCTCTCAACCTTGAAACCGAACTTTTAAATTATTATTTATTTAACACTTATTTATTACTAAATTCACTTATAACAAACACCAACAATTTCTTAA
>CAJQZJ010000111.1:143891-154306 GCA_907164525.1 Lophiomys imhausi | reverse complement strand
TTAGGTATTCACTAAATCTAACTTATATTAACCTATCAGCCCCTTCACAACCTCCCCCAGTTCACCTACTGTTTTATTCCTACAAACACACCAGATTAAATACCCCAAATGAAGGCTGTAGTCAGACATCATACTGCCTGTTCTAAGCCTCTAGCAGCTTCTCATACAGACAGAGTAAAAATCTTCAGTGTCCTTAGGCTGGCCTCTGTATGAGTTGCATACCAGGTGCCTATGCTTGATCCTACTGCCAACCAATGGGTTCTGCAGGTACATGTAACTCAGATCTCTTTCTTGATGTCATTTCCTGAGAATCTACCAGCACTACAGTTTCCCCCTCCACCCTCATTATTCTGTTCTGATTTTCCTCCTAGTCTCAAGAAATAGGACTGCCTGTGTTTTGCTATATACCGTCCACCATGAGAACTTCAGCTCCACAGAAGAATGTGGGCTATCTCATTCAGTGCCTGCCCCAACACCGACCCAGCATGCTCAGCTCATACTTTTCTCAATGAATGCTGACTGCATGGGTTGGGAGCGGCCTGCCTATGAGGAGGCCTCATTGCTGGGCAGCTTCACAAAAGGACTACATTACAAGAAGAGTTCAGGAGGCCCAAAAGTGAATGAAGAATGCCCTCTCCATGGCATTTGCTCTATCACAGCAACCAGACTGGGTTTTGTCAGCTCTGTGTATGACCTCTTGGCTCCAGAGATGGATATTTTCAACCCCGCAGAAGTATGGGAATAATCATTTCATTTGAAGACATTTATCCCTGTGGAGCCATAGAACAAGGAAAATATTAAACCTAAAAAATTCCTAACATAAAACATCCAGGAATCTGGGACACTATGAAAATGCCAAGCCTAAGAATAATAGGAATAGAAGCAGGAGAAGAATTTCATCTCAAAGACCCAGAAAAAAATATTTTTTAAAAATCATAGAAGAAAAATTACCTAATATAAAGAAGGACAAGCTTGTAAAGGTACAAGAAGCTTACTGAACACTAAATAAATTGGACCAGAAAAGGAAGTTCCTCTGCCACATAAAAACCAAAACATTAAACATTCAGAACAAAAAAAAAAGAATATTAAAAGGTGCAAGGGAAAAAAGCCAAGTAACATATAAAAGCAGACATATTAGAATTACACCTGACTTTTCAACAGAGACTTTAAAATCCAGAAGGGCCTGGACAGGTGTCTTGCAGACTCTAAGAGACAACAGATGCCAATCCAGACTAGTTTACACAGCACAACTTAAAATCTAGTCCTATTGAAAGTACTAGAAGGAAAACTTCAATTCGTGGAGACTAACTATACCCATGAAAACATAGGCAATAAATAATCTCTTACCAAAAACTCAAAAGAAGGAACACACACACTATCACCATTATTACCCCTACAAAAATAACAGGAACTAACAGTCATTAGCCCATTATTTCTCAAATCAATGGACTCAATTCCTCAATAAAAGGACACAGGTTAGCAGGATAGGTGTGAAAACAGCATCCATCCTTCTACAGCATATGAAAAACATACCTTAACATCTAATAAAAATATTACCTCAGAGTAAATGGTTGGAAAAGTTTCCAATCAAATGGACATAAGAAGCAAGCTGGTGTAGCTATTCTAGTGGCTAACAAAATGAGCTTCAAACCATTTAATCAAAAGAAATGGAGTACAACATTTCATACTCATCAAAGGAAAAATTTACAAAGATGATATTTCAAATGTACCCACTGCTAGGTCTCCCTGATCTCCAGGTTCTCCCAGTCTGCCTCAGTTTCTACTTATTCCAGGGTATGCCCCACCCCCAGGAGCCCTTTCCTATATAATCTGGATATTTTGGACTCATGCACTCTCTCTCTCTCTCTCTCTCTCTCTCTCTCTCTCTCTCTCTGACTTTTCTACACACACTCTCTCTCTGTCTCTGTCTCTGTCCCTCTCCTCTCTCTCTCTCTCTGCATGTGTACTCTGTTTTTTCCTCTCATATCCAATAAACCTGTCTTTATATAATTTAATTTGGCCTGGATTGGATCATGTTGCCAGTGGAGAAAGGATCAATTAACAGAGTAAATCATCTGGTGCCATGACTTGGGGGAGTGTTGAGTCCTGCCCAGCCTGGTGGACAAAGGCAAGCTGCCAGGCAAACAGCAAACAGAGCTACTTCTGTCCTCATCTCTACTTTATCTGCTGACCCAGTGAGTAATCAGTCCTTGCCCAAGTAGCCAAAGAGAGGTACCAGATGCCTCCCAGGGTGTTCTGTATACCTGTGGCTGCACCAGTACATGCTGTCCATTTTGGGACAAGATCAGGTCTTGCTTCCTTCAGGGATTCCCTGAAATTGAAGATGTCTGTTTTCAGGAACTCCTCAATTCCTGACCAACCTCAGGTTTAATGCTCAGGGTGCTTCGCATTAGGACCTCCTTTTACACTTCAGTTGGGAGACTGAACCCCACTGGGTTTGGAATTCTAAAATTTATTGTATTTTAAAACCAGGTTTTGAATAGTGTGCTCTCTCCCCCCTCCCACTCCTTTGCCTCATCTCTAGCTGCCACCTACTACCTACCTAACCCATCCATGCACCAGTGGCACGGAGATGGACCAGTCTGATTCTTTTAAATGCCCTGCCTCCACTGTTGATGCCACTAACACAGGTCGCCATTTTCACTATGGGATGGAAGGGGCAGAGTCCTGTCTTCACTGCCATCTTGATTAAGGGCAGTCACATGATTGGTGGCCATCTTTGTTGTGGTAAAGACATACCTTTTCATTGCCATGTTTGTTTAGGTCTGCCAGCTTCGAACAGATAACAAAAAAATAGGCAAACATTATTTAACCCAGATAAGCTAGCCCTCAAGCTTTTCAAGAGGTTTGTAGAATAAGGCATTTAAATGTTTAATTAAAAAGCTTACTATGACAGAGACCCTAGCTTCTAGTGATGATCACAAGGCTTCCTAGAAGATACAGCCACAACATAGGACCATCAGATGAAACTGCCACATCTCAGCTTCTGCTAAGACCTGACCTGTGGACAAACAAGACACCTGGAGGAGTTGATTGCCCCGCTTTGCCTAGATGAAATAAGGTCAGCTTCCCAAGATCCTCCTTCACAGGAAGGCCTCTCAGATTTGCCAGGCCTGACAGCTGAAGACTGATGCTGCTCTGGGACCTGTCTCACAATGAAGCCATTGACATCATAGGAGCCTACCAGGAAGTCCATTTGGGTAATGGGTTAGCCTCTGTCATAGTAAGTGATACATAGGCCATTGAATTATAATTCCTAAGGTAATTTATCCTCCTCAGATTTCTGATGAGATTGACTGTTGGCAGACAGGTTTTCCATGCTAACAGGCTCCATATTAAAATATAGACAGGTGCTCCTTCATTTATGATTGTTCTCAATAATAAGTACTCATTTCTCTGTTAGATGGAAAGAAAAAGGTTTAAAGTTTATGTAAGTTCTGAGAGTGTAAGATAGTATTCTAAAATATATACATTCAAAGTTGGTAAATGCAAGTTAGGAAGGAAAGACACTTCTAAGAAAGTGTCTGCGGGTCTGAGAAGGTGTTAAGGTTTGGTAAATAAGGTGTTTTAAGGTATATAGTAAATGAAAGTTTCCAAGGTTGGAGGATGGCAAGAAAGTAATTGAAGGTATATGAAAGGACTGAGGTTATTTCTTCAGGTTATTTCTTCCTAAAATTTATCTCTTTTTGTAAATGTAAAATTCTTGTAAGCCTCAGGGAATCCACTCAAATCTACAGGTCAAATGGACTCAGATAAGTATAGCCTGTTTCCCCTTCTGCCTATTGCTGGGGCGGGTGGGACCCCTCCTCCTCCCTGGTTTTGGGACCACCTCAACGGCCAAGACCATGGACTTATATTTTTTTCTCCCTAAACTGTTTAACTTTGTCTCCTGTCCCTAATATGTATCTGTTCTAGCAGATTTCCAATCAATTAAAGACTGCAAGCTAAGCCGGGCGTTGGTGGCGCACGCCTTTAATCCCAGCACTTGGGAGGCAGAGGTAGGAGGATCTCTGTGAGTTTGAGGCCAGCCTGGTCTACAAAGCGAGCCCAGGACAGCCAGAAATATTCAGAGAAACCCTGTCTCGAAAAACCAAAAAAAAAAAAAGACTGCAAGCTGCTCGAATTGTGGCCTTCACATCTCTAGATCGTCATGAAGAATGTGGACAGCAAGTAAAATAGCTGGCTCTTCCCAGACCTGACCAACATTCCAGCTTTTGCCTCCCTCACACCCCAATTCTGATGCCCACAATGTCAGCAGGAATTAGTCAGACGATTCTTCACCTCTTATTCATTTATTACCAAGTCTGGGATGTTAGGTCTCCCTGATCTCCAGGTTCTCCCAGTCTGCCTCAGTTTCTACCTGTTAATGGGCATGCCCTACCCCCAGGAGCCCTTTCCTACATAATCTGGACATTTTTGACTCACGCTCTCTCTCTCTGCCTCTTTTCTGCACTGTCTCTCTGTCTCTGTCTCTGCCCCTCTCCTCTCTATCTCTATCTCTGTATGCACAGACTGTTTCTCTTTCCCTCTAATAGTCAATAAACCTGCATTTATATAACTTAATTTAACCTGGATTGGATCATTTCACTGGTGGAGAAAGCATTGATTATCAGAGTAAATCACCCACATTTGTAGAAGAGTCATTACTAATGCTTAAATTGCACATCGAACCCCATACATTAATAGTGGGAGATGTCATTACTATGCTGTCACCAATGGACAGGTCATTCAAACAAAAACTAAAGAGAGAAATAATGGAGCAAACAGATATTATGAATCAAATGGAACTAAAAGTTATCTACAGAACATTTCACTCAAATGCAAAAGAATATACATTTTTCTCAGCACCTCATGGAGCATTCTCAAAAACTGACCACACACTTGGTCATAAAACAACTTTCTACAGATACAGGAAAATTGAAATAACTCCCGGTATCCTATCAGACACTGTGGATTAAAACTGGATATCAACAATAACAGAAACAACAGAAAACCTACAAACTCATAGAAACTGAGCAACTACCTTCTGAATGACTTCAGGGTCAAGGCAGAAAGAAAGACAAAAATTAACAACTTCCTAGAATTGAATGAAAATTAATGCATAACCTACCCAGATTTATGGAACACAATGAAAGTGGTGCCAAGAAGAAAATTCATAGCACAACCTGCTTTCATAAAGAAATTAGTGAGCTCTCATATTAGCAACTTAATAGGACACCTGAAAGCTCTAAAACAAAAAACCAAACACACCCAAGAGGAGTAGATGGAAGGAAATAATCGAACTGAGAGCTTAAATCAATAAAATAGAAACAAACCATTCCTTTTAGTACCTGGGGGAGCCACATGGTCCCTACCTGCCAGCCACTTACTCGGGCCTGGTTCTCTCCACAAACCAGGAAACTATCCTCAGATGTGGTTTCCAGTCATTGGTCAGCAGCACAGTGGCAGGAATCGCAGCCCAGCTGCCCTGGAACCTCCAAGATCTCCCACTGTTCAGCAAGATCTGCTCATCTGTGAATCAGAAATAAGAGCCTTGGATAGTGAAGAGACAAGAGACTGAAGCAAAGGATCCAGGTGCTAGAAATCAGGCACCTTCATGGACGGGGAACCAGTGACAACAGAATATGTCATCACCATCTGTGGAGAGGCAACATATTCACACTGTTGCCACAAGTATCCTCTTCCTACACATATGCTACATCCCCTTATAAAAGGCCTATTCTTCCTTGCCCCTCTCTTTCCCTCCACCTCCACCCAGAGACAACCTCTGTACTTTAATAAGCCTCCCATGTGAGATCTGTCACTTGGTGTGGTTTTACAGATTCCACCGTTTAGATCTTAACATTGGTACTGTTGAGACTCATTAGGATCTCCTGGTATTTGTGTTCCACTCCATTGGCTGAGGTCACACACCTGGACCCTATTTGCAGTCTCTGTTACAGGCTCACCTTCAGGCCACCTGATCACTGAGTCCCTGCATTCAACACTGACGCATTGGTGAGTTCCCCTTTTCTGGTCCACATAAAGTCTTCCCTGGATCCAAGGGAGTAACTCTTGAGTGTCCAGCACCCCTCTGGTATCCTTGGAGGCAGAAGTACTCCTGGCTATGGTCTTTAGGACTATGGCCAGTCCGTTTCGCTGATGTCCATCACAGACCTTTTCCCTTGGGCGAGGCTTCACCCTTCTACCAACACAATTTCCTCTCTCTCTCTCTCTCTCTCTCTCTCTCTCTCTCTCTCTCTCTCTCATAAACCCTAGTCCTAGGTGAACCCATGAGTGCTCGGGCTCCTGTCCGTGGTACCTGCCCTGCCTGTGATGACTTGCTGGCTAGTTTGTACAGATTCATTCTAGTCCTACCTGTGTCCTTGGGACACCTTGGGCTCAGGCTTGTGGCTTGTGACTCCTCTCCTCATACATGAAAACTGTGTCTTCATCCATACCACCAAGCTCCCCACTGGGATGCCTTCTGGACAATTTTAGACCTCTACACCTAGTGCCTGACTTAAAGGCTTCTAAACTCATACACCTTTGGAGCCAGACCTGGCCCCGATATCCATTGGATAATGAATATAAATGCCCATGTAATGGCACTCTTTTTTTTAAACATGTATCACTGTTTATTAATCAATATCTATAAATTATTGCATTATGGAAGTTGCTTTCAATTTCTGTATTTGCTGCTTTCATCAAGTGACACACATGCATTACATGACGATACATATGGATCAGGGACATGGAAGAGTACATAACATAAGATTGTAGCTATGCATTAGCTATTGCTGTAAAAATGTATGACATGGGGAATCCAAAGCAAGTAAGGTTGGTTGTTACATTGTTCTATTAAAGGCAAGTTAAGCAATTGATTTGAGTACACAGTAGTATAGCAGTGCTGAGTCTTAAGGGACTTCAAGCTTTATTGTTAACAGATTGTGAGTTCCAGTCTCTTAGAATGTAAGAGATAGTTTCAGAATATTGCACCAGCACACATCCCATTAGCTGAAGGCTTAAATAGAAAAGGGCTTACCTTCCATGGGCAAGGAGGAGCTCCTCTGTTTGACTACTTGGACTAGACACGGGTCTTCTGACTTCAAAGTTATACTGAAAAAAAAATGGGTTTTCTAGAGCCTTTAATTTTCTAACAATAAATCTTGTGACTTGTCTATCTCCGCAGTTTCCTTCTCTTTCTTTCCTCTACCTTTTGTAAGGAACAGAGGTTATCAGTTTCTGTTTAGAAACATAGTGGTGATGTGGATATATAGTATGAGTCAGCCAAAACATGGCTGACACTGGGCATTCTGGGAACCCCAAAAGTAAACGATGATGTAATCTCTTGTATAACTAGTTAGATTAGAGTGCCACTTTTGTATGGAGTCTGTGTAAAAATTCCCTTGTGGCCAGAGGCCAGAGACCTCGGCTTCCACCATTGACGGCAACTCTATGTGTTTGTTGGTAAGCTTATGTTATGTGCTTACCACCAAGAGTCCTGGGTGCATTTGTCTGAAGTGAATAATGTGTGCTTTATCTGCCTACATGCTCTCAAAACCCCTTTAACTGCCTTCTTTTCTCCCACAAACTCACATTTTTGGGGTTCTGTTTGTTTAGAGAACAATGGCTAAAATGGGGTAAGAGATCAAGAACCAGTATGATAAGCATGATGAAAGGGAAACACCACCTCAGGAACAGAGAGGGCTGTCTGAATGTAGAGGGCATATTCATTCACAAAGTAGTCATGGAATAGGAGGCCTGCGAAGAAATAAAGAGGGTAGCTGGCAAAACCCAACATGTCTCCAAGTTTTTTGAGGGTGCTTGTCTTGGTTAGGGTTTCTATTGCTGTGAAGAGAAACCATGACCACAGCAACTCTTATGAAAGAAAGCATTTAATTGGGGCCAGCTTACAATTCAAAACTTTAGTCCATTAACACTATTGCAGGGAGCACAGTGGCATGAAGGCAGACATGTTCCCGGAGAAGGAGCTGAGAGCTCTGCATTCAGAGGCAGAAAGATATATTCACTGGGTCTGGCTTGAGTTTCTGAAACCCCAAAACCTAACAATGGTGCCACATTTCCTCCAATGAGGTTATGCCTCCTAATCCCTCTGAATTAGTGCCACTACTTGGTGACAAATCATTCAAATATATGAGCCTATGGGGGTCATTCTTATGTAAATCTACACCATCCTTCTGGTCAAAGGGTAGCTCAGAGCACTGAGTATGAATATGAGTATGATTCCTGTGAACATCCCTGTAGAGTTTGGCAGAGGGTCATCTGACAAAATCTATGGGGCCTCAGCTCTCAGTATTTTCCCTGGACCATAGGATCAGCACCTTATGGAAGTTTATTAGAGATGTGGAATCTCAGGCTCTACCTAGGCCCAGACCTGTATGTCCATACAGTCTGTCCATACTGTCCATATGGTGCTCAGGGGATCATGAGCACACAGAGATCTGAAGCCCTAACTCTTGGTTAACAGGATTTCCCACCCAGATTTTCTCTCACTCAGGGGAAAGAGCAGGGTGCTTCTGAGTTTCTTGGGAGGTGTGGAGGATCCTGTGGTTTTCTTTCTCATTGCTTACATACATTCACACAGCGCTTTCTGCAGTCCAAGACCCATTACGTCATCCTTGGTGCTCCTGATCTTGACTTTGTTGGGTTCCTTTTGTCAGCTTGGGAAAGACCAGGGGGTGGGGGGGGTGTTCACTTAACTTGGGTGGTTAGCTGCTGAGCAGAAGAGGAGTTATGCTGATACCAGGTGCTAACCTTAAGTTCTAGACAATGAGGAGTGTGAAGTACAGCTGTGCTATAAGGAGTTCATCGTGAGTCCATTGCCCAAAGAGTGTGTGCTTTCCCATTTGGTAGAGCACTACAGAGTGGGCCACCGTCCTGACGCTGTGCAACCTGAGAGTGGGACTTCCAGCTACAGTTGTCAAGCAGCAGCAGCCGCCATTCAAAAGCCAAAGCTCACAGAGGAAGGCAGGAGATACGAAGTGCAGTACTTATCCTAGAGATAGGTAGGAGGGAGCCCATGAGGGCTCCGAGTCCTGGCCACCTGTCACAAAACATGCTGGATGCACTGAAGTCGTACTGCAGTTCACCCTCTCTCCACCAGCTGAGGCAGGAGTTGGGAGATCTGTGGACTCATCTGTCAGGTGCTGAGGAGGCCTCCATCAGGAGCCAGAGGTTCTGGGGTGCTTGCCAGCTTCACCTGAGCGTAGATGGCGAGATTCGTAATGGCACTCTTGATCCCAGTATTATACGGGACCTTTACAATTACTCCCAGCAATAGCATAAATGGAAAGAAGTTCCCTATGTACAAGCTTTCTCTTATCTTCAACCTAAGCCTTCCCTCAGTTCTTCCTGTTCACCCACTTAATTCCTGTTAGCTATGATGCCTCAACCAGGAGAACCAGAAGAACCTGCTAACAAATCTCCTCATAGTCCCCAACCAGCAACCCCTTCTCCTCCTCTGGCTTCTTCAACCTTTCTCCTCTCTCTCCAGCAACAGGCTGCTTCTAAGCATGCTCCTCTGGCACCTACCCCACCAGCAGCTTTTATTCCCCCTACTATTCGCTCTCATTTGATGGCAAAACTCCTTCCTTTTCTCCACACCCAGCCTAATCCAGCTTCAGTTCTTCCTTTGTGGGAGGATTCTGGGATGGAGGGTCATGGGTACATGTCCTCTTTTCATTAAGTGTACTTTCTCAAATAGAAAAAACAGTGGGATCCTAGACCTCTACCTCCTCTACTTTCATTAAAGTTCAATATGTTACTCAATCCTATAGTCTCATCTTCCATATATACATATATATAGGAAATGAGATGGGTTTTCATGTGTGTCTTGGATGACCTCTTGGAGTTTCTCATAATTTACATATATCTAGAAATATATATTATATATATTTGTATATATGTGTACATATATGTATTTTATATGTATGTGTTATATGTAATATATATTATTATATTATATATAATATGTATGTAGTGTATATAATTATATATGCATTATATATGTATTTTTATATATTATATATGTGCATTATAATCTATATAATATATTTATATGTGTGTATATATGTATTTTTATATATATTATATATGTGCATTTTATATATATATAAATGCTGGGTGGTATAGACAAAGACAGTTTCCAAGGAGAGGAGTCACAAGCCTAAGTTCAAGGTGTTCCAAAGACACAGGTAGGACTACAATGAATCTGTACAAGTTGGCCAGCAAGTCATCTCAGGCTGGGCAGGGACCAGGGACAAAAGCCTGAGTAGTTATAGTTCACCTACTACTAGAGTTTATGAGAGAAAGAGAGGGGGAGGAGAGAGAGAAAGATTATATATATGTGTGTGTGTGTGTGTGTGTGTGTGTGTGTGTGTGTGTGTGTGTGT
>CAJQZJ010000111.1:113042-143881 GCA_907164525.1 Lophiomys imhausi | reverse complement strand
TGTGTGTGTGTGTGTGTGTGTGTGTGTGTGTGTGTGTGTGTGTGTGTGATTCTAACTAACAACCTATTTCCTGAGGAGCACAGAAGTTTGGGAACAGGCTAGAACATGTGCAGATGAAGTATACCAGACTAATGTTGGGCCTGAGGTAATGCCTGACCAGGATCCCCAATGGAATTACAATACCCCAGATGACATTTTTGCTAGAGATCAGTTTACACTTGCCTCCTGGTTAGTGTCTGTAAGCTGCCTTCAAACCAATAAATTATGAAAAACTCCAAGAGGTCATCCAAGACAAACATGAAAACCCATCTCAATTCCTATAATGCCTTACAAAGATCCTCTTACCACCACCATTTGCCTCAGCCTCATCCTGATTCTAGACCCTCTTCCATAAAAACTGGAGACTTAGTCCTCATTTCTCCTCCAGGTCATAATCCCCCACCTCTGTGTCCTAAATGGGCAGGCCCTTTTAGGGTCATCCTGACTACTCCATCAGCAACAATTGGGTAAAATTCTCCTTCTAGTCAGTGTAAATATTTCCCTGAGTCCGATGAAGTGACTATTGAATGTTCAGCACTCCTGGTATTTTTGGAAGTAGAGGTACCCCCAGCCACGGTCTTTAAGGCTACAGCTAGCCCTATTCACCTGACTTCATTGGAGCTACCATCCCACAGTTTTTTTAGGCCTAACTGGGCCATCAGGACCCTTTTTTCCCTAGACCTTCTTAGTTCATTACACCCCTTTCACAACCTTCCCTGTGGATAAGACACCCTTCGTTTCGCCTTTTTGGCTTTGTATCTTTTTCTGACTCCTGTTGAGTGTGTTTGGTCCTTCTTTTTGGTCTTTCCTGAGTCTGGGGACACCCACAACTACAGGCTGTAGTGACCTTCACCTTTTGGCTTTGTCAAAAGTCCTGGAAACAGGCATCATCGAATCTCTTTAGCTTAGCCAGGCTAAGC
This sequence comes from Lophiomys imhausi, assembly GCA_907164525.1. Classification (NCBI taxonomy): domain Eukaryota; kingdom Metazoa; phylum Chordata; class Mammalia; order Rodentia; family Muridae; genus Lophiomys; species Lophiomys imhausi. The sequence continues at coordinate 142,922 of CAJQZJ010000111.1, read as the reverse complement.
TGACCCCCATTGAGTATGGTGATGATTCACTGAATAATTAGGTTTTTATTTCATTTTGGTCCTCCCTGAGTCTGGGGATGCCCACAGCTCCAGGATCTAGTGACCTTCCATTCCCCTTCCTATCCATGGGAACATTACCTCCAGTACCTCTCATTCCCTCTTGGGATGTCTCTTAGAAAACCTCCAGACTTTACATCTAGCACCTGCCTTGAAGTGCCCTAAACTTATTCACCTTTGTAATCGAATCTGGCCTAAGTACCCCTTAGACAACCACTCTAAATAGCCACATAATGATACTCTAGATCCCAATAATATTAGGGACCTTTATAACTACTGTAAGCAATCAGGGAAATGGAGTGAGATTTCCTATGTTCAAGCTTTCTCTCATGTCTGCTCCAAGCCTGAGCTCTGTATTTCCTGTTCCCCCACTCAGCTTCTCCTGGCTATGAAATCTGAACCAGACAAATCTTACCCCCACTTTTGATCCAGCCAATGAGCATCCACCCTACCAATCAAAACTCTCAGGTTCCTATCTCTTGGCTTCTCCAACTTCCCTTTCTCCCTCAGCAAAGGGCTGTTCAAGTCAAATTTCACTGGCACCTACTTTTAGCCCACCAACTGCTCCTACTCCCCCAACTACTCTCTCCCAGTCTGTCATGGGAGCCCGCTTACTTCCCCATACCCAACCTAAACCAGCTACAGTTCTCCCTTTTAGGGAGGTGGCTGGAGTAGATGGCTTAGACAAGGTACGCATCCCCTTCTCATTAGCTGAACTCTCACAAATAGAAAAGAAACCAGGTTCCTATACTGCCAACTCTTCCACCTTCATTAAAGAGTTCCAATACATCACCCAGTCTTATAACCTCACATTCCATGATGTTTATATGATCCTCACCAACAATCTTCTCCCAGAAGAGCATAGGTGAGTCTGGGACCAGGCTAGGGCCTGTGCAAATGAAATCCATCAAACAGTTAGCACCTACTCACAAGGCCATTACCCTAGGATAGAAAACATCTAATCCAGTCACTCACAGTCCCCACCATCAAGGATGAGTTTCTATCATTCTTGGGGATGGCTGGCTTCTTCCGCTCATGGATTCCCTCTTACTCTCTTCTCACCCACCCCTTCTATGAGGCAGCTCATGGCTCCTCACATGAACCACTCCTTTTCTCCATTACCAAGCCTGTTCGTAGATTTCAGCAAGCCTCCTTCAGGCTCCAGCCCTAAATCTTACAAATCCAACTTTCCCCTTCTCTATGTCACTGAAAAAGAGGGATATGCTCTTGGAGTGCTGGGTCACAGGTTGGGACCTTCCTTTGACCAGTCGCATATCTGTCAAAGAAATTGGACCACCTTCAAAAATCTCAAGAGATCTGCAGAATGTGGCATTCAAAGATGTTTTCCTAACTTAAGATTTTTTCGATATTGAGACATGTCAGCTCCTGAGAGCACCTCCTATTCTACTCCAAGTAGAAGATGAGCATCGAAGACTCACCAATTGGAAATGGATGAATTAGTGGCAACCCTGTCACTTAGCAAGAAAAATCCCTTGCTTCAAATGTAGACAGAATGCTGTCCAAAAAGGACAAAACTTGGAAGCAGGTAAGTGGACAGCCTCGCTCTGCCAAGACAGGGTAGGCAAGTCATTCATAATTCCTGCTTTACAATCAATGTCTGTCAGAGAAATGGGGCCAAACAGCTGAAGATTTATGTTGTAATGTTTGGAGAGAAATTGGGAACTGTCCAGGCAGCCACTGGACATTTTTTCATTTGGAAGTTGCTGGCCCTGTACTTCCTATATAATCAGATATATTTATACCTCTCAGGTCTCTGATATGGTTGAAGACTATACAGTTATAGTCTCATAGTTAAATTTTAAGTTGTTTAGGAATTAAAAGGGTGTTCTGGATCTAAGAAAATGTTTTTAAAATTGTGATGCAAGTTAGGATGGAAGCTGAGTTGGATATAGAAGTTTAAACTCATGGAGATGGTTTGATAGTAGAATGCTAAAGTCAGTTGCCAAATACATATGGAATGGACATTGGGAATGTATGCTAAGCTTTATAACCCTCATAATTGTGGCCTAATTATTTCTGTTGTTTTGTATTGTATTTGTTGTTATAAGAGAAAGAGCCATTTGTTGGATTGAAAGGGGGAGCTGTTGGAGGGAAAAAGATATAACTTAAACTTAAAAAAAAGGAAGTGGGTGGGGAGGTTAAGGGGAAAGAGGGTGGGAGGGTGGGACCAGAGAGGGGAGTAAGGAGGGGATTGTGATTGAGATGTAACTTGAAGAAATAAAAATAAATAAATAAAACTTAAAAACAATATGAAACTGAACAAAATATAAAAGAATACACAGACTGAATAGTTAAAAGTATTTTCTGTTCTTCAAGAAGACCTGAGTCTGGTCCCCAGTATCCATGTCAGGTGGCCCACAATTATCTGTAACTCCAACTTTGGGGATCCCATGTGCTCTTCTGATGTATGGACACTCTCAGACAGACATACAGACATACACATACAAAAAGACAAATCATCTTAAAAATTAATGTATTGAAAACCTTTTCATTTACATATGTAACCAAGGGTCCCATTTATGGATTGTATAGTAACTTTGTGGCATTTATGGATCATAGAGTAGTTTTGTTTAAGCTCTGGAGAAACTGTTTACAGGGCAGCTGCATTGGGATCTCCACTAGAGATGTTTCCTAAAGCCTGGCTAGCACTTATTATCTGTCTCTGATCACAGTCATCCTCCTGAAAACAAAATAGTACCTCATTGCATTTCTCTAACAGCTTAAGATGTTATGTAGTGTCTGTCTGTCTGTCTGTCTGTCTGTCTGTCTGTCTCTCTCTCTCTCTCTCTCTCTCTCTCTCTCTCTCTGCATACATGCTTGTGAATGTATGGGTAAGTACCAGTGCATGTGGATATCTTCCTTTGATTGTTCCACCTTGTTTTTCTGTACTGGGTTTCTCATTGAAGATGCAGCTCACCAATTCTTTTAGGTTGCCAGCCAAGGATCTTGGGGCCCTTTCTGTCTCTGCCACCTCAATTCTGGTGTTAAAGACTATGTTGTCTCACCTGTCTCTTTTTCTGGGTGCTGGGGATCTGAATGCTGGTGCGTTACTTTGCTCACTGAGTCGCCTTCCCAGCTAAGAATTCTGGTTGTTTCTTGTACCATGTACCCTTAGGCAGCCTGGAAAATTTACTGTATGTACAGTAAGGTGTGTACAATAAGGCCTCTGGAGAGAAAACATCCAGAAGTTGTAGAGTATGGACAAGAGAACAGAAACAAAAGGATGAAAGAGGGAACATGTGGAGCCAGCCTCCCCTTCAGCTGCTCCGCGAATATTTCTAGGTGCAGAACCTACTGTACAATCATGTGCAAGATGAAATGAGGGCACCTTCTTCTGGAAGTTCAAAGTGACATCACCCATAAGTGTAAAGATGCAGGGTCAAGCTGGTCCAAGAAACAACGTCTATGGGGGGGGGTTGAAAACAGAGAAGAGTGATGTGAGTCCAACCTGGTCCAGCACAACCTAAAGAAGGATTCATGAACAAGAAATCCAAAGAGAACAATCTTGGAGCTCATCATCTCCTACAAGATGCAGTCAATGCACTCAGTTCTGCCCTTCAACACAGCCACAAAGAAGCCTTTTAAACTCTTCATTTGGTCATGGACAAATGCTGATAGCTCACAACTCAGATAAACTGAAATGGATTCTCAACTGAGTTGTGTCAACCTATATGTCTCTCTCCTTATTGCACAATGATATCTGTATGTGTAATGTGTGCTAATGTGATAGACTCTGTTGGAATATCACACATCATATGCCCATTATAAACAGCTTCATCATCAATGAATCTTAAAAGGACTGCCATGATCTCCTAGGCTAAAAGTCTTGGGAACAGAGACTGACATGTAAATATTACTACCTTTCACTAGCCCACACTTAAGTCTTCATGGCTGCATTTGGTCTACTGGTATCTTCTCCACACAATCCTGTCTTTTAGGTCAGAATCTGACCTTCCAATCTGACCTGCCTGATTTATTACATCATTCTCCCTCCCGCCCTACCAGCACCTGGTAGAATTTTAGGGTTTCCATGGTGCTGCCTCTAAACAAATTTGGACCATCACAGGTCACCTGTGACCAGTGTCCAGTGAGCTTTCTCTGATACTGGACACACAGGCAGTATTGGTCAGCAGATCAGATGAAGTTGTCCATTTATCTTGCTCCATTGTAAATACGGTAACTGCTACTTCACCTACCCCACCCGACCATGTCAGGTATGTAAAATAATTTAAAGCATTTGTGTGGTCATATCTTTCCTTAATTTTAGTATATGTTTAAATTTTTAGAATACTGGGAATACTGTAGATACTATAGGTATATCCTGGTGAATCTCATACTTTTGTTTGATTCCCAATATGAAGGTAACTTTAGATAGACAGCTTGCTCGCAAGTGTAACTTAAGGGAGATTACAATGTCACTATGATCTCTGAGCTGTACTGTTATTCTCCTGTACTGTTCAGTCTTCACAGGCAAGTGAATAGGGAAAGAAAGCAGGCCCTTCTTGAGGGGGTTAAATTCAACAGAACACAGAAAGAAGAAAAAGGTGTGCAGAGATCTAGAATGTCATACCATCACTGTGATGGTCTCCCTCCACTACTGCTTCCCTGTTGGTGTTCCAAACTCAGTGTTATTCTAAATGTGTCATTCACACCAGGTATGTTGGCAAACCAGTAATCACAGAATGTGGCACTTGATGACATGAAGATCAGATCAACTCTTCCTGGGCTATATTGGCCATATACAACACTAACTGACACAGATGGGGAATCCTCACAAGGCTTCCCTTCTAGAAGAGTTACAGGCAATTAGCAATAAGGAAAAGAATGAATCTTATTCAGGGTCAATAAGGAAAAGAATGAATCTTATTCAGGAAGGAACGCTCTCATAGGTTACCAAATACCAAAGGATCATCCCTAAGAATATGCAAGCACTATGAAATGTTATCAGCAGTTTTTAATCCATAAAGTTATAATCACACGTGTATTTAAGAGTGTGAAGAGGTAATTAATTATAGAACGAGTGGGAGGGGCACAGGACAAGTTAGATGGGAGATGTGGTAATTAGGTATATATCATTTTTAAAAGAGGAAACAAACACAGAATATAAATAAGCCTGGGGGTGCTAGGACTCACATATGACAACAGCACTCCAGGGGCAGAGGCAGGTTGATCTCTGTGATTTCAAGGCCATCCTGATCTAAGTAGAAAGACCCTGTCTCTCTATATAAAGTAATATCTGCACAGAACAGTGCAAAGGTAGAGGCATGAGAAGCTGTCTAAGGCTCTCCTACCTCTAAACACTTCTGTTCTAGGACACAGTTATGAGGCAGAGTCACAGCAGTATGAGAGCAAAAAAAAAGGACAAAATAGGATGTGGTCTAGATTGGAGCAAAGGTTGAGCCAGATCTACTAGGAATTCAGTGTCCTCAGGAAGAACAGAAAGCTCTTCAAATGAGTGTCATCCAATCTAATACCAAGAATCAATATGAACACTTCCAATTGGGATGTGGGAGGGAAGATCAATCTTAAGAGTCTCCAAGACACTAAAAACTGGAGATAGCCCAATTCCCCACATGACGCTCGAAAGTGTCACCATTTTCCCACTATCCTCTTGCTACCTACAGAAAATGTCCAAAGCGCACCTTTCTTTGGGACAGAAAATGCTCTGCAGCCCTCTCTGCCTGTCCTGAGCAACTCCACACCCTGCATAGAAAGGGTGTACGACTTCTCCAGGGTCTCCACCCCAGTAAGACGTTCAGCATGGCCCCTACCAACAGTCTCCAGGACATCTCTCCAGACACTAATGGGCAGTGCCTACCTTAACCTAAATGCTGGCACATCCACTGTGACGGTGCTGTCTGACCACAGTCAGATCTCCACCTCAGAACTCTCCTACCCATGTGCTGTCAAGTGGGATCTCACAGGAAGCACAGATATGAGGGCAACTGCACTCCAGGACTTCAATGTGACTCTCATTGACCAGGATACCACACTTTCCTCCCTGTCTGTGACAGACCAATGTGATAAAATTTTAGACCCAAATGCCATAGTCCCTTTCCATCCAACACTGTCTGCCAGCATTGTCCAAGCCCCACCATTGCAGGTGTCAAATCAAGGATACACCCTGGCACCTACCTACCAGGAGGGCAGCAAGGTCTACTACTATGACCACAACAGCCTAGGCCCTCTGATACCTGGAGAACATGGGCACTTCCTGCAGGTCTATGGCTCTGTATTCTACCAAGGGAGTCAGGCCTCTGCCTTGCAACCAGAAATGGTGATGGCGATAAAGGAGATACAGCCAAGGAATGTGCAAACACTCCTCTCCAACTCTGCTTTCTCCTATTCTGCATCAGCTCCAGCCATGCCAGACACCAGTCTTCAAGGTGAGTACAAACAAAGGAAGGTAAGGCATGGGATCAGCAACTCCAAGGAAACTCAGCTCTACTTTTCAGAAGTAGGTAGACACTTCACACAGAGAAAGAATGTCAGCCCTGACAGGTTAAGTCAGCTCTGGCTTTCCATCCCCATCTTCAGACTCTATAATGAGAGAGAATGCAGCAACATTCTGAGTGCCATCTATCCTGCATTAAGTGATGCCCACAGAGCACACCAGGTCACACATGTAACTACCCAAGCTAATCAATCCCATGAACCCACACACTGCAATGAACTTCTTCCTCATCTATTGCTTGGGGCTCTAGAAAACAGAGGACTTTTTGTTTTGGCAACTGGATTTTCCATGAGTTGAAACAACAGCAATGCAGCTCAGAATCTGCCCTGGAGAAAGTATTCCTCTAAGATTCCAAGCACCTGTTGTGACTTTTTTTTTATACTTAAAATTGGAGAAACAGTTAGGGGAAGCATACATACATTGTTAAATTGGTCACAGCGGCTGCTTCTTTTTTCTTTTGATATGCTACTTCAGAGGTAATCTATAGCCAAGATTATAAGATCATGAAGACATTTTCTCTAATACTGAGTCACACCAGAGCGCAAAGATTTCAATTTCTTAAATCACTTTTCATGACACTTATAAGAAATTTGTGAAGCATGGGATTGTAGAATGCCTGGGTGATCAAAAACAAAATGGTTTGTCTCGGAAGTGAGGAACTGGGTTTATATATCTAAACTCATGTAAAAACCCAGGCTTCTGGGGGCATCGTAGTAATGACATAAAGTGAAAGAAGTTGGCAGGCACTGATAGTTCTTGGAAATTATGGACAAGACAAGCTAATAGAAAATTTCCAAGAAAATGAGAAGCACTATTTCCTTTTATAAAAAGGGGGAGGCAAGTGAGGACCACAATCCAAGGGAATTCTGTAACCAACCCACAGTGACTATGTATACACCACACACTCAAAAACTTCTGAGAAAACATGACATGGCTTGGTGAGCAGACACAACAGAGCAGTCACTCCCTGTCTGTGAACAGAGGTGCTGTCCATGCTGCTCATCCAGAGCTCACAGGAATTATTTCCCACTGTTGCAGGGGCCTGCGTGCTGTGGTGCTGTGAAAGGAGGGGCACCTCTCACTTACCAGGCACTGACTTCTTCCTTGACTCTTTTTCAGGGGTGGAAATGGAGACATCCCTGGGATTGCCACCTTCAGGCCAGGCACTCTGTGTGCTGCAGAGTTCAGAACTCGGCAACACCTGCACCCAGGTTTCCCAGATGAAGACACCACCTGTCGATGATGACAGTTCATCACCAGCCCCTGTCCACAGTCCTTCAGAATTCCTGGCCTTGCCTCCAGCTCCAACTCTAGAACAAACAGAGAATACAAATTTGGATGAGATGAAAACTGAGCTTTCAACTCCTCTGGAAGTCTATAAGGGCACAAAAGAAAACCAAGACCCATCATTCCTCCCTTTAGCACACCCTGACATGCAGCAGCCTCTGCACTGCACTGATGTCAGAAGTCTAAGGCAGAATACTGATTCTGACGATGCAAGCATGGGAGGCAGCAACCTAGCGGAGTTAGAGCAGGTGACACTGGACAATTTGATGGTGTCCACCATAGACTTTGCAGACATCGCTAATTCCCTCACAGACCTATTCCAAGATCCCACAGCCAATGAATCCAAAGACTCCACAGTTATCTGGGGTGATCAGGCCCAGGACATATCAAGAATCTTCAGTGGCACTCCTGACCAAGTGAGAAAGAAAGACCATGAGGCCTCTGAGCTGCTTGATGGAGATTCTCAGCCCAAAAATCAGAGCTGGGACCAGGTAGAGGGAGAAGGGACTGTGTGTGGTATGAGGGCCTGTGACAGAGATATTGGCAACATGCCAAAGCCCTTGGAGTGGAAAGCTCAGAAAGCAGCATCCAGCAGGCCTAGCAGAGCTAGTGGACAGGAACAAGAAAAGACCAAGAGGAAAAGAGTAAACAATTCCAAGAAAAGAGAGGAGCTTAAGCAGTCAAGGAACAGAGCCAAGGCAGAAAAGAAGCCTAACATAACCAAGACCATGAGGAAGAGGAATCCACCTGAACTCAACCACAACAGCTTTAAAAAGCCTCGAACCCACCTCGGCATGCACATGCTGGAGTCTGTGCAGGTCTTTTACCCTCTGGGAAAGAAGAATGAGAAGAAAACCGGTACATGCCCCTCCCGAATTCTGCAAAATTTCAGCAGCAACAAAGATCCTGGGTTAGGACCCACATCCACAGAACAGCCACATGAGGGACCAGGTACTGACAAAATGACTGGTAAGGCTCAGAGATCAGAGATCACTGCTCACAAGGAGAGTCCAATTCTGTCCCAGTATGAACTGCCCCAACCTGGGAAGCTCAAGTTAGTACCTCTGCCTTTCCCAAACATGGACAAGCTTCAAGCCAGACCTGTTTGTAGAAAGCCCCTCGACATGGTTTCACAAAGGCCCACAGCAGCTGACCCTGCAAGGCCTCATTCTCACTCAGATCATCCTTCCCCTTCCCACCTCAGGCCATGCCAACCACCTCCTGCCAGCACATCATTGATGGCTTCTGCCAAGCCAGCTCTGTCAATTTCAACCAGTTCCACACGACCTAATGTAACCAACTCCATTCAGTCTAGCACTGTGACTCAGTCAGACACCTTGAGGCCTACACCCTACAGAGGATCATCTCACATTTCACTACAGAGGGAGTTTCTTTCTGATGCCAGGAGCAAGGCACAAAAACCTCCCAAACCTCAAACCCAATATCTACTGCAAGACTTCAGCTGCCAATCAATTCCTTGGAGGAAAGTTGACATTCTGGGGCCAGTCATCTCACAGCCTATAACAAAAGAGCAGAGGCCTGAGAGGGAGGCAATGAAGAGGAGGGCTCAACAAGAGCGAGAGAATGCTGTCAAGTACACCTCTCCTGGGAAACTGCAGCTTTTCCTTCAGAGAGAGAAAGATATGGAAATTTATCAATATTATGGCTATGCCATGTAAGAGCTGGCCAGATCTGTGTAACAAATTGCTTTTAAGCTTGCACAAGTATAAATATAGACATCAATACAGATGAATACATGGAATTTAATGAGTTATATAAATGTGTAGAGATATAGGTACATATGTAGATATGTAGAAGAACACATAGATCTTTGGTTTACATAAATGAACAGACAGGTTATCTATAACACTAGTAAATATTTGAAGACAGTAAAATTGACTGGAGAGAATTAAGTCAGTTCTTTAAACTATGGAGGACTTGATGTTTTTCTCATTACTTTGATGCTATTAATTTTGCTTAACAAAGTAATATATCTTACAGAAATACATCATATGATATAAAATTCTGATAATATTTATTTAATATTAAACCAATTCATTGAAAGCTCTAGTGGTAATAAAATTATTCTCCTTGACTTTTATTTTCACTGTACTAGTCACTGAACATGGTACATTTCCTAAAGTATATAGAGTAAACTACACATACTAGAGCTGTTACCACAGTTGCTCTCATTTTGAACCTCTCACTCCAGCTTTTAGTCATCATTATTCTATGACAGAGCTCTTCTTGTTATTTCATTAGCTGAAATACAGGCTTTCAAATATGCATAACCTAGCATGCACATGGGAGAAAAATCATATCAGGATCACTATCTTTCTGGGATAGATAGGGTTAATTTGATTAAAATGTTTACTCAAGTTGTATCCTTTTTTGAAAACATCCATTTCATATTTTAATATGAGTCTCCTCTGTATATATTCCCTGGCAACACATGAGTGCAGTGCCCTAACATGGCAAAAGAGGGAATCACAACTGTGGCTCTGTAATTAAGGAAATGCAAGAACAGCAAGTGTTCTTATCTGCTGAGCCATCTCACCAGGCCCAAGGTGAATCCACATTCCTGTAAATAACATAACTTCATTTTCTTTATGACTGAAAATACCTCCCTTTTTTCTCATCATATTTTGAAAAGATGTTGAGAAAAATATATCACATTTTTCTCAACCAAGACAATGCTATTGGATACCAAGCTTGGTTCTCTAATATACTACAATCAACACTGCTGCAATCAACACTGTTGGGCAAGTATCTCTCTAACATGTTGAGTTCTTTGAAATGGTATAATTGCACCAGGTAGTAGGCTCGGTTTTGGCTTTTGGTGAACCCTCCATATTGACATACAAACAGGCTGGAATACTTCACATCCCTACCAGCAGTATTCCTTCCTGTGAGTTTCATTGAGCATTGCTCTGATTCCTCCTGAATCTGAACATTTTCATGTTCATACACCTTTGTATTAAATCATTGAGGAATTTCTTTTTTTGCCCTCAGTAAACTGGGTTGCCTCGATTTGTACGATTTAGATATTTTATAGAATTGTAAATAACAATATATACTACTCCTTTGTCTAAAAAGATATCAATAGCAAATATTGTGTCCTATTCTCTATTCCCTCAAGTAATTGTTTGCTTTGTTGGTAATGATCCTTTACTTACATGAGGAATCATTTATCAATGAAGTCCAGGTGTCCTTGACTTGATAGCTTCCTGCTCCATTCTGACTTATCCCTGTACCTTGAACTCTATGAACTTCTATGCTCTCACAGAAGTTTGTTACCCTTAGGTCATGGAAAGATACCCAGAGACTTGCCTCTCACAGCAAGGCATGGGCACACTGTAGACACAAAGATGCCTGCTTACCAACACCAATGCAGTTGGGGAATAGTAAGAAATCCAGAGACCTGTCTTCCACCATGACACACAGGCAGGATGTAGACACCTTGAGGCAATATTGCTGCTACACTATACATCATGGACAGACAAGGTCACCCAGAGGCCTTTCAGCCACAGGGTGGGCTGGCAGCAGGAAGCACTACAAAGTGCCAGTATATGTGGTGGACAGATAGGAGGTAAAGGTAAAATTTGAGCATTATGAAAAGAGATGGTACTAGAGACTGGAGGGTGGGGAGAAATAGCCTATTGTGAGTAGCCTATAGAGGGATTTTTAGCCAGCAACATGACTAAAATGGCTGGAATACAGAAACCCTTAGCATATACATTTAATCCCAGACAAAGAAGGTAAAGTTAGTTTGGAGATGGAATCACCCATGTTTGAAAGTGATATCTAATTGAGTGTCAGAAAAAGTGACAAATCAAATATTTGACAGAATAGGATCTGCCCAACTCTCAGGAGAAGAGAGATGAAAGGGAATTTCTTAAAGGAACACCTCAGAGACAGGTTGAAGAGAGAACAAGCTAGACACAGGTGAAGACAGAATGGGCAAGAGAATGAAAAGGAGCCAGAAGATTAGAAAAGATTGCTACACCTAGTTTGAGGCTACACAGAGCAAATCAGAGAAGCTGAGAGAGGCCGGTTTGAATCAGTCAGTTTGAAGACGAGATTGAGACAGAACAGGTGAGTTGAACCAGTCAACCAGAGTTCAGAAAGAAAAAGAAAAGGGTGAGGTTTATTCAGTAGTAAGTTTCAGAGGCTGAAAGCATTATGGGCCTAGATTAAATTGTACAAAAGCTTGCGGGACTAGGCCTAGGTTAGCTGACCAAGGCAGTAAGCCTCTGAGATGACAATTGAATCAGTTAAGTAAAAGTTACTGTTACCTCAGCTCTACCCACCTGAGGCCATGGTGAAGTCCCACACAGTTCTGTCACTAAGGGCCATGTCTAGGTTTGTGGCCATGCAGAGGCAGGGGTTGTTGTCCATGTCCATGGGCTCATATTATCACTAGAGATCATGGAGACTTCCCCATGGCAGCTGCCTGGGATAATGTAGATGTTCAAGGACTATGCAGAACTGTTCATTCTCCTCACTGACTGAGGCACTCTGGAGAGCTGGCCCCACCAACCACTATCCTGATGCAGTACTCAGGAGAGCTGGCCCTGCTACATTGCCCAGATAACACAATGGAGTTGACCCTGATGACTGGGGCAGGTTGAGTTATCTCCAAGGGCATAGGCATGAGTGCGGCAGAGCTGACTGATACTTGTCGGCCAGGTGGGGGCTTGGGCACTAACATTACGCTCTCCAACCCCTCACCACTTGACAACTCCGGTAGTGAGGAGAGGAGGTCCTGGGGTCATGAGATCAGAAGAGCTGGATCTGCCCCTCCCCTGCTGTAACACTAGGGAGAGCAGGTCCTGAACCTCACCTCTACAGGACAGTAGAGCTTGCCCTGGTAGAGGAGGCCCCCGGGTGAGCTTGCCAGGACAAAAGCACAGGAGAGCTGACCCCACCACTTGTCTGCTGTGTGGTGGGGTGGACTTTGAATTAGCCCAATCCTAAACCTACATCTTCAGTGAACTGTTGGAGCACGTGAAAAGGGCAGTCCTGCTGATCCAAAGCTGTGGGATCCTGATGACACAGGCCAACAAAAGGATAATTGGGAAAAGTTACAGTGAGGATCCAATATTGATGGTGTGACAGAAGCCAGAGGCCTCCAACCAGACCAATGACTCATTGCTATGAACATTTTCAAGTGAAGATATGTGGACAGAAAGGTATACTGTGGGGCACACCGTGACATACCACAGCTTCCATGATGAAAAGGTTTCTATGCTTGTTTTGTTTTAGCTATTGTTTGTTTGTATGGTGTTTTTTTCAGAGGTGGAGGGAGTTGCAATGGCAAAGAGCAGATATGAGGGGACAAGGAGATGAGTGGGACTTGGGTGTATGGTGTGAAACTGACAAAGTATCAATAAAATGTTGAAAAGAAAGCTTCAAGAAAATTAAAAGACAGAGTAATGTATGAACACAGACTATTAAAATTTCAACTGACTTCTCAGTGGAGACTCTAAAAACCATAAATTCCTGGAAAGATGTACTGCAGACTCTAAGAGACATCAGATGCTGTCACAGTCTGTTATATCCTTCAAGACCTTCAATCATAATATATGGAAAAAAATGATATAATCCTTGACAAGGTCATAGTTAAACAATATTCATCAAGAAATTGAGCCAAACAGAAGGAGCTAGAAGGGAAAATGTAACCCAGAAGAGGTTAAGTACACTCATGAAAACACAGGAAATAATCTCACACCAGTCAAAAAAAAACAAAAACAAAAACAAAAATGGGAAACACACATACAACATCACCACCAGCACCACAACCACCAGGACCAGCATCACAACCAACAACACAAAATAATAGGAGTCGACAATCATTGCCCATATACATCAAATCAATGGTCTCAATTGCCCAATAAAAAGACAATGATTAATAGAAAGGATGTAAATGCAGGAACTATCCTTCTGTTACATCTGAGAAACAAACCAAAGTATCAAGGATAGATATTACTTCAGGGTAATGAGTTTGGAAAAGCTATTCCAAGCAAATGGAACTGAGAATCCTTTTGGTATAACTACTTTAACATATAAGTAAATAGAATTAAGATCAAAACTGATGACAAGAAATATGGATGAACACTACGTGCTCATTAAAAGAAAAATCTGCAAGGATGACATTAAAATTCTTTTGTCTTTATTTTGATAACAATTTTTTGTTTATAGGTTTTGGAATAATTTATTCTTTCATATATTACATCACAACTGTAGTTTGCCATCCCTCTACTCCCCCCAGGTTCTTCACCACCTCCCCATTCACTCCTCCTCTGTTTCCCTTTGGAAACGGCAGGCCTCCCAAGGGTATCAACCAAACATAGCATATTAAGTTGCAATAAGAGTAGGCACCTCCATCATAGTAAGGCTAGATGAGGCAACCCTGTAAGAGAAAAAGGGTCCCAAAATCAGGCAAAAGTGTCAGAAACAGCCCCCACTCACTCTGCTGGGGGTCTCACAAATACACCACACTACACAGCAATAACACATGCATAGGACCTAGATTAGACCCATGCAAGCTCCCTGGTTGTCAGTTCATGCTGGCCAGGATGTGCAGCAATGGGAACCCTCCTCCAAAGCCGGTGGAAGTTCAAACTTGTACAGCTATTTTGGAAATCAATGTGGGTGATTATCAGAAAATTGGGAATTGATCCACAGCAAAACCCAGCTATAGCACTCCTGGGCAAATACCCAAAAGACATTGCAATCTATGACAAAGACAGTTGCTTAAACATCTTCTTATCAGCTTTATTCATAATAATCAGAAACTGGAAATGTCCTAGATGTCCCTCAAAGGAAGAATGGCTAAAGAAAATGTAGTACATTCACCCAATGGAGGTTAAAAAAGATAAGATCATGAAATTTACAAGTCAAATGTATGGGAATAGAAAAAAATCATCTTTAGTGACTTATCCCAGACCCAGAAAGACAAACATAATATGTAGTCACTCAGAAGTGGATATTAACTATAAAGTAAATGATAACCATGCTACAATCCACAGACCCAGAGAGAAGCTAAATAAAAAAAAAAAGTGCTCAGCTGGGCACAGAGGTACACAACTTTAATCCTAGCACTCAGAAGGCAGAGGCAGGTGATCTCTGTGAGCTCAAGGTCAGTCTGGTCTACAAAGGGAGTCCAGGACAAAAAGGACTATGCAGAGAAACCCTGTCTCAAAAAAGAAGGACTGAAGAGGAGGATGTATGCATCTCCCTGGGAAGGGAAAAGAAAATAGATGTTGCAAGTAGACTGGAGGCAGGTGGGCCTTGAAAAAGAAAGAATGCAGGGGTCTGCAGAGAGATAGAAAGAATACTTCGAGAGACATGTAGAACTGGGGAGCAAATTGGAGGAAAAGTAGAAAGCTAGTGCATTAGAATGTCCCAGGAATACATTAGGGGAACCCTACCTATGACTGCTATTAATGGTGAATAAGGAGCCTGAACAAATCATCTCCTATAACCAGGTAAGACTTCCACGGGTGAGAATGAGACACCAACCCAGCCATGGAACTTTCAACATAAAATTTATCCTGCCAGCAAGAAATGCTGAGGTAACGGTGGCACAGAAATTGTGGGAAGAGCCAACCAATGAATGGTGCAATTAGAGACCCATTCAAGGAGAGGAAGCCAAATCTTGATACTTCCTGAAGGATCAGAAACCAGAGAAGAAATACACCCAAAGAACTAGGTTAGAAACAAATGAGCATATAACCAATCACACACAGGGATAAAAAAGTAAATGAAATGATTCCTAATGATGTTCTGTTCTGGTACACTTGTAGGAAGAAGCCCAGGATAATGAAAATCAGAAAGGCTCCATAAAGCAGTTGATAGATACAGATCCAGAGACCCACAGGCACACATTAGTAAGAACTGTTGATCCGGAAAAACAAGGGGAGGAAAGATTGTAGGAGCCAGAAAGGTCAGAGACACCACAAGAACATCCACAGAATGAAGAAACATAGGGGCTCATTGATTTTGAACTGAAATTGTAAATCTTAACATGTATGCCCAAATGAAAGAGAACACAAGTTTGTAACAGAAATACTGCTAAAACTTAAATAATACAACAAAACCTACATATTAAGAGTGGGAACTTCAACACCCCTTTCCAGACAGCAATGAAACAGAAAAATAATGAAACTAACAGACGTTATGTTAGGTCCAAATGAAATTGACCCAAAAGATATAAAATATTTCACCCAAACACAAAAAAATATACCATCTTCACAGAACCTTACAGAACATTCTCCAAAATTGACCATATACTTGGTCAAAAAGCAAGACTCAATAAATACAATAATATTGAAATAACCCCAATGTCTTATCAGACTATCATCAGATTAAAGTTGGACTTAAACAACAAAAGAAACAATAGAAAGCCTACAAACTCAGGGAAACTGAATAACTCTCTCTACTCAATGACCACTGGGTCAAAGAAGAGAGAAAGAAATTAAAGACTTCCTAGAATTCAATGCAATGTGCATCCAAAATGAATGCACAACATACCAAAACTTATGGGATACAGTGAAAGCAGTGTGAACAGGAAAGTTCATAGCAATAAGTGCTTTCATAAAGAAATTAGTGAGCTGTCATACTAGTGCCTTCCAGGGCACATGGAAGCTCTATAACTAACAGAGGCAAACAAACCCAAGAGGAGTAGACTGCAGGAAATAATCAAACGCAGGGCTGAAATTGATAAATTGGAAACAAAGAGAAGAATACAAAGAATCAAGGAAATAAGAGTTAGTTCTTTGAGAAAATTTACAAAAAAAATTAACCCTTAGCCAAACTATCTAAAAGGCAGAGAGAGAATATTCAAACTAACAAAATCAGAAACAAAAGGGGGGACATAACAAAACACACCAAAAATCCAAACAATTATTAAGTTCAATAATTTGTGCTTCACAAAATTGGAAAATCTGAACAAAATGGATAATTTTCTTGATAGACACCACTTACCAAATTTAAATGAAGATCAGATAAACAATCTAAATAGACCTATAAGCACTAAGAAAATAGAAGCAGTCATTGAAAGTCTCCCAACTAAAAGAAAGCCAGGGCCAGATGATTTTGGCCATTATTTAGACAATTCTACAAGACATTCAAAGAATAGCTAATATCAATACTCCTCAATTTTTTCCACAAAATAGAAACAGATGGAACATTCCCAAATTCATTTTTAAACCCACAGTCAACCCGATACTTAAACTACACTAAGACTCAACAAAGAAAGGGAATTTCAGACCAATTTCCCCTATGAACATTAATGGAAAAATACTCAGGGTATTTTATTAATTAATACTCAATATTTTATTAATGCTCACAAACAAAATCCAAGAACAGCTATAGCATGGGCACTAAGATTAGGAATACTTAAATGGGACCTCATGAAACTGAAAAGCTTCTGTAAGGCAAAGAACACCTTCAATTGGATAAAGATGCAGCCTACAGAATTAGAAAACATTTTTCCTGACTCCACAGCCAATAAAAGACTAATTTCCAACTTCTCCTGCTCAGGTGCAGGCCACACTGATCATAAGAATAGTTAATTGACCCGCCTGCCACCAAAACTGCTCCATTCCCTAGACTCAGTTCCCAAAGGTCTATTCCACTATCCCCCTTCTTCTCACCTAACTACCATGTTCCTAAACCACAGTAGAGTCCAGTTGCTCAGGTGCTGGCCACTCCATTCAGAAAAACAGGTTCAGGCCACACAAGTCAGAAGAACAGAAACTCTCTGCTACAACAAAGGCAAAGCTAGAAGAAGTCTAGCCCTCAAACTGGTCAGTCTCTCTACCAGATTAGAGGTCATATAGGCCAACAAAAATCCAAGCCACAAGGACCAAAAGACCAAACAGGAAACAGAAAAAAAGGAACAAATCTCTCATCCAACAAAGACAAACTCATAATTTAACAGCTAGAATTATAATCATCCCAAACCCAGATGCCTAAATACCGGTGTAAGAACACGGTCAACAACACCCAGGGCAATATGGCACCGGGAGAACCCAGCTATTCTATCAGAGCAAGATCTGAATATTTCAATGCAGCTGAAGTACAAGAAAATGATCTTAAAATCACCTTTATGAAGATTACAGATGTCCTTGAAGAGGAAATGGAAAAAAAAACTCCTTTAAAATAATTGAAAAAAAAAAGACAAACAAAAATGGGAGGAAATCAATAAATCCCATAAAGGACAAGAAAGTCAAGGAAAAAAGAACAAATAGTTGAAGGAAACAGTTTAAAACCTGAATATAGAAATAGAAACAATAAAGAAAACAAAAGCTGAGAGAATCCTGAAAATGGAAAATCTAGATAAGTGAACAGGAACCACAGAAGCAAACATCACCAACACAATAAAAGAGATGGATGAGAGAATCTCAGGCATTGAAGGTATGATAGAGGAAATGTTAAATCTAAAAAATTCCTAACACAAAACATATAGGAAATTTGGAACACTGTGAAAGCAAATTTTTTTTTTAAAAAAACAATATAGGATAGAAGAATCCCAGCTCAAAAGCCAAGAAAATTTACATAAGAAAATTGTAGAGGAAATTTTTCCTAAACTAAAAAAGTAAAAGCCTATAAAGATACAGGAAGCTCAAAGGACACAAATAGGTTGGAACCAACAAAAAAAGTCCCGTTTCTCTCCAGCCAACCCAGGACACATTGATGCAGTTATCTGTTATGTATTCTAAATGCTAATTAATCTGTTCCCAGACACCTACTTGCTGTACCAGGACATAAGTTCTATCCATTATCTCTGATTGGTTGAAGAAATGCTGAGGCCTGAGCTGGGCAAAGACACAAGTAGTCAGGGCTAAGATTCATGGGCTTTTGGAGCAGGGAGATAGGTGGAAAGAAGAAGCCAGGAGCAGGAAAAAGGAGACACACAATGAGGTAGATGATAGAAGATCACGCCAGGTAGCTTGGAACATTGGATAGTGTGGAGAAAAACAGCCCAGGGGACATATGTATATTATATTGGGGTTTATTCAGGGATAGAATTATAAGTTAGCTTAGATGGGCTAAGATTGTACAGTCCAGGCTAAGGCTTGTTAAAATGCATCAGGTGTCTCTGTGTGCTCATTGGTAATGGTGGGCTAAAGATTAACACCACTGACCAATTAACAATAATCTAGGTACCTTCCCTGCCCTGTGGAAAACAAGCCTTCATTCACCAGGAACATCTAACTCCATTTTCCTGATCCTGTACCATCTTGGCTCCCCAAGTCTTAAGTCCCAACACCTAGGTTAGATCCCTCTTCTACAGTCTGCTCACCCACTCTGCACAGCACTCTGGGATTCTCCCAGCTGTGCTTAGCTGAGGGTAGTTCCTCCAAGTGCCACCATCTGGACCTGTGCCACCTGGATCCCCTGACCTTCAGCCTAAGGGCTATTCAGGCAGGATTTCTTCCCTTCCCTGTCCCACTATCTCATGTACCACCCAGCACACTGGGACATGCCCAGCCCACCTGAGCTGAGAGCTATGCCCCAAGCTCCACTGTACCTTTCCTACCCTACCAGAGATTACAGGTCCTCACTCACCAGGAGCATCCAGCTCCATTTTCCTGACCCTGCACCACCTCAGGTCCCTAGGCCTGAAACCCCAACACCTAGGTTGGATTCCCCCTACTCCCTTCTCCACCAACCCCTACTCCACACAGTGCTCTGGGACTCTCCTAGCTGCACTGAGCTGAGAGTGGTCACTCCAAGCTTCATCATCTGGACCTGGGCCGCTCGGGACCCCCTGACCTTCTTCCTCTGGATCATTCAGATCATTCAGTGCCCTAAAATTCTCCCAGTTGCATGGAGCTGAGGCCAGTCCCTACAAGTTCCATCTTCTGGACCTGTGCCACCCAAGATCCCCTCATCTTCATCCTCAGGACCATTCACAGAGTACTTTTGGTTGAGTGGCACAGTTTGAACCTGGGATTCCCCAGAGAGCAGTTTGAGAGGATCAAGACCATGGACCTGACATCTAAGATACAGAGGAACTGGAATTCTAGCCTACAGTCTGTGGCAGACTAACCTCTACTGACATCATTTGGAAGACCAGCTGGATCTCAGAAACCTGCTGGTGGTAATAACACATTCCACCCCTGTCCGTGACCTGAGTTCCCAATTGGAACAGAGCAAGAAGGGGTGAGCCATGGGAGACCACTAAAAACCATCCCCAAACACAAGGCCCAACCCAGCTTATGGAGAGCTACAGGGCACCAAGATTATAAGGCCTCCACACCAAATCCCCATCCTAGGCACCAAGCCCAGAAGACACCAGGAACAAAAAGCTAGTACAACCTCTTGGCTAAAGGCAAGGGAAAGAACAGAACTGATAAAAGTCAGAGAAATATGACTCAAGTAAAATTCAGCTATGCTACTACAAGCCCTGATCATCCCACCACAGCTGAAACACAAGAAAATGACAAATCTAAATTTATGAAAAAAATAAGAAAATAAATCCCTGAAAGAATTTAAAGAAATCACAATTCAACACATTAAAGCAATGGTGAATTCCATTAAAGACTTCCAAGAAAACTCAGTCAAACAAGAAGGGAAAGGGACAAAGCCATTAAAGAATTGCAAGGAAAAAAATCAAATTGGAGATAGAAATGTATAAAATGGTTCAATATGTGAAAGTGGAAATGGAAGCAATAAAGAAAACACAAGCAGAGACAATCCTGGAGATGCAAAACCAAGGAAAGAAAACAGGAACTAAAGACATCCGTATCACCAATAGGAAGCAAGAGATAGAAGACTGAATCCCAGGTGGAAGACTCGATTGAAAAAAAAAAAGAAACAAAACAGTACAACAACCAAAGAAAATGAGAAATCTAAAAAAGTCCTCACCCACAACATCCAAGAAATCAAGAACCCAATAAAAAGCCAGAACCTAAGAATTACAGGCATAGATGAAAGAGAAGACTCCCAACTCCAAGGACCAGGCAACATTTTCAACAAAATCATAGAAGAAAATGTCCCAAACCTAAGGAAAGAGATGCCAGTGTCCAAGAGGCACACAGAACAACAAAGAGATTGGACCAGAAAAGAAATTCCTCCTGCCACACAATAAATGAAACTGCAAATGTACAGCACAAAGTAAGAATATTAAAATCTGTAACAGAAAAAGGCCAAGTAACATATAAAGGCAGACCCATGAGAATTACATCTGACTTCTCCTCAGAAACATTAAAAGCTAGAAGGGCCTGGGCAGATATCCTACAAGCCCTAACAGACCACAGATGCCAGCCCAAACTGTTGTACCCACAAAAATTTTAATCACCATTGTAGCAAGTAGTTTTTATTGTTTTTATTACCTAACTTAATTATATATTCTACTTATTTTATTATGCTTAATACCTCTACCTCCCTTCCAACCCTTGCTCCTCCCAACCCCTCAACACTAGGTGGGAGAGAAAGGTTAGAGGCAAAAGGGATGTAGTTCTCTTTGAACTACTTCCTGCTGATTAGTGCTGATGAGTTCCTTAGGGGCAACACCAGACTCAGTAGAAGTCCAGCAAACCAGGAGACAGCAGTAGGAAGATCAACAGCAGTTTGGGTAAGCACTAGCAGCCAGAAGACCAGCACCCTCTGTCTTCTTCATAGTCCTTTCTCCTCTTTGTAGCCCCTTTTCTCTTCCTTATTTTTAGAGCCCCCTTCTCCTCAGGGCTCTAACTTTTTATTTCTTTCTCCCAAATCCTCAGAGTTTACATGTGCAACTGGCTAAGTCACACCCCTGCTAGCTCAGGAGGCAGTTAATACTTTCCACCTGTCTCTTAACCAGCCTCACACCTGGAATTAAACAAAAACATTCTCATAATTGACTATTTTAATAAATGCACACCACATACCATAAATTTTGAAGACAAGATATTCCAAAACTAAATTCAAACAATATCTATCCACAAATCCAGCTCTGAAGAAGATCCTAGAGAGAAAACTCCAACTGAGGGAAGGTAACTACAGCCAAGAAAACATAAGAAATAAATAACTCCACTGCAGCTAAACCAAAAGAAACACACAAGCACACTACCACCACCTACATCAAAATAACAGAAAATAGCAATTCATGGTCAATAATATCTCTCAACATCAATGGACTCAACACACATATAAAAAGGTACAGTACAGGCTTACAGAATGGATCTGTAAACAAGATGCATCAGTTTACTGCATACAAGAAATGGACCATATCAGCAAAGTTAGACTTCACCTCAGAATAAAGGGTTGGGAAAAAATTTCACAAGCAAACAGTTCAAGGAAGCAAGTTGGAATAGTCATCCTAATATCCAATAAAATAGACTTTCAACTGAAATTAATCAAAAAAGATAGGGAAGTACATTATATAGTCTTCAAAGGAAAAATTTGTCAAGATGACATCTCAATATTGAATATTTATGCCCCAAATATAAGGGCACCCACATTTGTAAAAAAAAAAAAAACTACTAAAGCTTAAACCACACATTGATCCCCACATACTAATAGTGGGAGACTTCAACATCCCACTCACACCATTGGGCAGGTCACAGAAACAGAAACCAAACAGAGAAATAATGAGACTCACAGAGGTTATGAACCAAATGTACCTAACAGATATCTACAGAACATTTCACTCAAAAACAAAAGACTATACCATCTAATCAACATCTCAGAGAATCTTCTCCAAAACTGACCATATAGTCTGTCACAAAGCAAGCCTGAACATATACAATAAAATTGAAATAACCCCTTGTATCTTATCAGAACACCATGGATTAAAGCTGGATTTTAACAAAAAAAAAATCACAAAAAGCCTACACTTTCATGTAACAACAACTCTCTACTCAATGACCTCTGAATCAGGGAACAAATAAAGAAGGAAATCAAAGACTTCCTAAAATCCAACAAAAACAAAGACACAACATACCCAGACCTATATGACACAAAGAGAGCAGTACGATGCGGAAAGTTCACAGCACTGAGCACTTTCAAAAAGAAAATTGTGAAAGCTCATATTAGCAACTCAACAGCAGAACTGGAAGACATAGAAAAAAAGAAGCACACACTCCCAAGAGTAGCACATGGCAGGAAATCATCAAACTCATGGTTAAAATTAACAACTTACGAACAAAAAGAATAATAAAAAGGATCAATGATACCAAGAGTTGGTTCTTTAAGAAAAACAACAAAATAGACAAACCTGTAGCCAAATTAACTAAAAGGCAGAGGGGAAATACCCAAATCATCAAAATCAGAAATGAAAGGGGAGAAATAACAATAGACACCTAGGGAATCTAGAGAATCTTTAGGTCTTACTTCAAAAACTTGTGCTCAACAAAATTTGAAAACCTAAGCAAAATGGACAATTTTATTGATAGATTCAGCCTGCCAAAAGTAAATCAAGATCAGGTTAACAAATTAAATAGTTCTATAACCCATAAGGAGATAGAAGCAGTTATTAAGAATCTCAATCAAAAAAACATCACAGGACCAGATTGTTTCTGCACAGAATTCTATCAGAGCTTCAAAGAAGAGCTAATACCAATACTCTTCAAATTCTTACACAAAGTAGAAACAGAAGGAACACTGCCAAACTCATTCTATGAGGCCACAGTCACCCTGATACCTAAACCACACAAAGACCCAACAAAGGCCAAAGAGAATTTCAAAACAATTTCCCTCATGAACATAGATGCAAAAATACTCAATAAAATACTAGCAAACCGAATCCAAGAACACAAAAATTATCATACACCATGATCAAGTAGGCTGCATCCCAGGGATGCAGGGGTGGTTAAACATATGAAAATCCATTGATGTAATGCACCATACAAGCAAGCTGAAAGAAAAAAAAATCACATGATTATCTCCCTAGATGCTGAAAAAGCATTCAACAAAATCTGACACCCCTTTATCCTAAAAGTCCTGGAGAGAATGGGCATAGAAGGACCATACCTAGAAATAATAAAGGCAATAAACAGTAAGCCAGTAGCCAACATCAAATTAAATGGAGAGAAACTTTAAAAAAATTTCCCTAAAACCTGTGACAAGGCAAGGATTCCCACTCTCTCCATATCTCTTCAACATAGTACTTGAAGTTCTAGCCAGAGCAATAAGATAACTAAAGGAGATCAAGGGGATACAAATTGGAAACAAAGAAGTCAAATTATCCCTATTTGCAGCCAATATGATAGTATACATAAGTGACCCCAAAATTTCACCAGAGATTTCCTACAACTGATAAACACCTTCAGCAAGGTGACTGGATACAAAATTAATTAAAAAAAATAGTAACCCTACTTTACACAAAAGATACATGGGCTAAGAAAGAAATCGGGGAAACAACACCCTTCACAACAGCCACAAACCATATAAAATACCTGGGGATAATGCTATCCAAGCAAGTGAAAGACATGTATGACAAGAACTTCAAATCTCTGAAGAAAGAATTTGAAGAGGACATCAGAAGATTGAAAGATCTCCCATGCTCATGGATAGGTAGGACCAACATAATAAAAATGGCCATCCTGCCAAAATCAATATATAGATTCAATGCAATTCCCATCAAAATACTAACACAATACTTTATAGAACTTGAAAGAACAATTCTCAATTTCATTTGGAAAAAAAACCCAGAATACTTATATCAATCCTGTACAATTAAAAAAAAAAACCTCTGGAAGTATCAATATCCAAGATTTCAAGCTATACTACACAGCAATAGTAATAAAAACAGCATGGTACTGTTATAGAAACAGACCAGTTGATTAATGGAATGGAATCAAAAGACTCAGAAGTAATATTAACAAAACCCATGGAGAAGGCAGGCATAGTGGAATTTGTTGTTGTTGCTGCTTTGCTTTTCATGACAGGGTTTATCTGGGTAACTCTGGCTGTCCTGGAACTCATTCAATAGACCAGGCAGGCCTCAAACTCAGAAAGGACAGCCTGTCTATGCCTTCCAAGTGCTGGGATTTCCCGGCAGTGGAAATACTTTTAACCCTACCCCTCCAGGGGCAGAGACAAGCACAGGTGAATCTGTGACTCCATTCCAGCCTGGTCTATATAGTGAGTTTCAGGGTAGCTTGAAATACACAGTGAGGCCCTGTTGAAAGAAAGAAAGAAAGAAAGAAAGAAAGAAAGAAAGAAAGAAAGAAAGAGGGAGGGAGGGAGGGAGGGAGGGAGGGAGGGAGGGAGGAAGGAAGGAAGGAAGGAAGGAAGGAACAAATTCAAGGAAAAAGAAAATGGATTGCAACAAATGCCAAAGAGGGTATGGAAAAGTAGGATCCTTATTCACCCCTGGTGAGAAGATCAACCAGTGCAAAAGAGTAAATTCATTTTGGAGGTTTAAAAAAAACAAAATCTTAAATCATGAGATTACCCAATACAGGAAAACTGACTCCTCACTCACAGCTTGTAAATTCTCCCCCACACAGCTAGCACACAGAGAGCAACTACTGCACTATTCATAAGAGTTAAGAAATAAAAACAGGAGACTGGGGAGATGTCTCAGAGGTTAAGAACACTGGCTGTTCTTCCAAAAATCCTGAGTCCAATTCCCAGCAACCACAGAGTGGCTCATAACTCTCTGTAATGAGATCTGGTGCCCTCTTCTGGCCTGAAAGGTGTACATGCAGGCAGAATAATGTATAAATAGTAAACAAATCTTTTTTATTCTTATTAATTTATTTTTTCAAGTTACATCTTGATCAAAGTCCCCACCTTCTTCCCCTCCAGGTACCACCCTCTCTCCATCCATCTTCCCCATCTTTGTCCTCTCCTCCTCGGATGAGGGAGCCCCACATAACAAACCCCCTCAGTTCATCAGTGACATGAGGGCTAAGAGCTCCCTCTTGTACTGGTAAGGTGTTCCACTAACAATCTATAGGGTCTGTGACTCCCTGCTGGGTGGAGTTTTGGTTCCTATCTGTTTGGATCTGTGGGTTGTGCAAATAAATCTTTTTTTTTTTAAGAAAGAAATGGAAACAGTCAACATGTCCATGAACAGATTCACAAGTATAGAAAATGGAGTACATTCCCATGAAATCTTATTTGCTACAAAGTAATGACAATCATAAACTTGGTATTGAAATCAATAGCAGTAAAAATCTTATTGAGTGAATGTCTAACGAGAAAGAAATATCTTCGATGTTTTCTCCCATGTACAGATCCCATATTTCATTTTTGTCAGCATGTTTGTAGTTATAGTCCATGACTCAACATGAAGAGCCATGGGATAGGAACAGAGTTCTCAGTAGAGTTAGAAATAGAGAAAATAATGCATATTGGAGGACTGACAGTAGTTGCATCATGAAAGGTAGGTGACAATAGTTGCCCCCTTTCTGTCCGCCCCTCACTGCCTTCATAGTTCTCTCACTGCTTCTACCCCTTCCCTAGGTCCTCACTCCTCTCCCCTCCCCCAATAAACACTGTTAATACCAGATCTGTTGCAAGGCATAATTTCTCAGGGGCACACTTGGCTGACCCCACCAAAGGTCCTTCCCCTTGCTGCATTATATTTGATAACAATCATACGTGGTCAGGGAATGGACCTACACTCATCCCTCATGATTTGGGGGAACCGCTCTACTCTTTTCCATCGTACTGAAATGGTGGCAAATTTCTTCTCCTTTTTGTTTGTTTGTTTCGTGATAGGAATTTTCTGTGGAGCCTTGGCTGTCTTAGAACTTTCTCTGTAAACCAGGCTAGCCCTAAACTCATAGAGATCCACCTGCCTCTGCTTCTTGAGTTCCTCCACACTCAACTTTGTCACCACCTGGCTACAAATTTCTTAAATGATCAATTTTTAAACAACAGTTGAGAAAGTAGTCAGAGAACCTAGGTAAATTAAACACCATAATTCTCTCAGAATCAACCATGTATATTATTCAAAAGCTAGTCAGTGAGTTAAGCCAGAAAAATAGCAACTAAATGAACTAGGATAGTAATAATTATCAAAAACTTAAGACAATAAAAAGAAAAATCATCTTGTACCTCTGACATCTATAATATGAAGTAATAGGTGAGAAATTCTCAACTTTGATGAAGGAAATAGATATAATTCAACAGCTTCACTAATCCTACCCAGAAAAAAAAAAAAAAAAACAGAGGACAAAGGAATGGAGGATTTATTGTTTTTTAACAAACAAAAGGGGAAGTACCTGATGAGCAGCAATGTGTCCTCTCTGAAGGTAGTTCCATGAGGCAATCAGTGGAATTCACAGCAGAAACATGGAATTCAAGAGCAGTGTAGAGATCAAGGTAAATTGCTTGAACAAAAGCTCCCAGTGAGTAGCACCACATGCAGCCAAGTTGCCTCAGAGAACAATAGGCACGACCTTCAAGGGACCTTCAAAGCCCAACTGCAATCCATTGCACTCAGAGAGATTTGCTTCTCAATACATTGCACATATGAACCACGTGTAAGAGTTTGCTCAGTGTAACTTAGGAGAAAACTAATTTACAGGCCTCAATCCATCTTATTTTCCTGATGCAGATGCTGAGTTCTGTTTTGCAATCATGACCCATTTAGAGAAGAAACTTGTCCTTTCCACATCACATCTGACTGATTAGTGTGGAAGTTTTGGAGAGTTGGGTGTCCTCATGAGAAACTGAATTTGAGATAGAGACTCAAAGAAGAATGCAAAGACTCAATGCAACAGATTTGTTGCAGTTAAAAGACACATATACGAGCCGGGCAGTGGTGGCGCACGCCTTTAATCCCAGCACTTGGGAGGCAGAGACAGGCGGATCTTTGCGAGTTCGAGGCCAGCCTGGTCTACAAAGCGAGTCCAGGACAGCCAGAGCTGTTAAACATAGAAACCCTGTCTCGAAAAACCAAAAAAAAAAAAGACACATATACTGACAAACTATTTTTCACCTAATCAAAATAAGAGTGAATCCCCAAAGTAATAGAACTAGACCTGAAATTGGACATTTCGACATATATCAATAATGTCAGTGTTACTTTTAAACATTTTTTTGTTTTTTTTTTTATTTTTTGTTTATTTATTATGTATACAGTATTTGCTCTACATATATGCCCGGGCAGATCTCAATGTAGATGGCTGTGAGCCACCATGTGGCTGCTGGGAATTGAACTCAGGACCTTGGGAAGAACAGCCAGTGCTCTTAACCTCTGAGCCACCTCTCTAGTCCATTTTAAAAGTTTTTAGAGACAGGGTTTCTCTGTAGCCCTGGCTGTTCTAGAATTTGCTCTGTAGATCATCCTGGCCTTGAACACAGAAATCTGCCTGCCTCTGACTCCCAAGTGCTGGGATTAAAGGTGTGCACCACTACCATCTGGCTCACTTTATGACATGCTGTGGAAAGTCATACACAAATAAATCAGAATGGAAAAAGAAAAGGATAAGCTTCTAGAAACGAGTGAACAAATCAACCTTCTATGTCTAAGCCAGACAATAAGCAAATGCTGATTTTGATGCCTCAGCAATACAGCAAAAGGCCAAGGACTAAACCCTTGTGGCACAGCTTTTGCCTAGATGGGTTCGACCATTTCAAACAGTGGTCTGAATGGAACTGTGGCCATTCTCCAAGAGTGAAGCAGAGCAGCTAGGTGGCTAATACAAACTGAATAAGTTGGCCTCCTGACATCTGAGGCCTTCGAGAGAGAAGAAAGCCTCAAGCCTCATTTAAAGTGAAGCTGTGATAGCCAATTTACCTGAAAGGACTTATGTCTGAGATATTCCCGAAGAAAATCCATTGACTAAGTGCCTTAAAGGATCTACTCCTGAGGTGTTCCTGACAACTGAGGACCTGCCCAGAGACTGTATCCTTCTAATAGGTTAGGATTAGTTGTTAGATACTAGTTGTTATAGTTGTTAACAGGTTTAGTTGTTAGGTGACAGGGGTCGTAGTCATTCAAAGGGCTAGCAGTTAGGTAATTGTTTATATTTGTTTTAAGTGCATATGTTATTAATAAATATATATTGGTTAATTAAAAAGATTCGTCTTCAAAGTATCTTGACTTTAACAGAAGGAATGCAATTATGTAGATACACCCAAAAAAGGCCTATGGAAAATTTCACATTTGCTCATTATCAAAGATTTGAAGAATCTGAGAATAGGAGAAGCATATCTCAGCATTTTAAACTCTAGAAACCACAGACCTTAAAGCCAACATTTCACTACATGTGGAAAACTAAAAGAGTTTCAACCTCCTCAGGACAGAGACAAAGTTATCCACTCTGTTCACATGAACTCAGCATAGGTCGTCAATTGTTTCCCAGAACAAGAAGAGAAAAATCTCAATTTAAGGGTTTAATATAGATCAGACAGCAACTTATTCTAAATTGTAAGAAATACAATTCTCAATTTCAAAAATTATAAATATTCCATGAGAAATCTCAGATCTGCTAATCTTTGAAATAAGCCATAAAGCATAGACTCTAAATCAGTTGGTGTCGTACATATCAACAAAACAAGAGTGAAGCAAACAGACCACTAAGACCACTAGATGTGTTTCATATCTCAGATGCCATGATGGTAGCATTCATAGCAGCAAAAGACACAGTGTAAGCTTGTTGGGGAGAAGAGTCATCAATGAACTTACCCAGATGTGTATTTCTTTTGCCACATTCCCAACCTGCCAGGCAAGGTGTGTCTAAAGATGCAGCATGGGTTCAAAAGCTTCAGAAGATCAAATCAAGATTTCACCCTCAGCCAGGCGTGGTGGCACATGCCTTTAATCCCAGCATTTGGGAGGCAGAGGCAGGTGGATCTTTGCCAGTTCAAGGCCAGCCTGGTCTACAAAGTGAGTCCAGGACAGCCAGGGCTACACAGAGAAACCCTGTCTCGAAAAACCAAAAAGAGGAAGGAGGGGGAGGAGGAGAGGAGGAGGAGGAGGAGGAGGAGGAGGAGGAGGAGGAGGAGGAAGAAGAGGAGGAGGAGGAGGAGGAAGAGGAAGAGGAGGAGGAGGAGGAAGAGGAGGAGGAAGAGGAGGAGGAGGAGGAGGAGGAAGAGGAGGAGGAGGAAGAGGAGGAGGAAGAGGAGGAGGAGGAAGAGGAGGAGGAGGAGGAAGAAGAGGAGGAGGA
>CAJQZJ010000111.1:99897-112942 GCA_907164525.1 Lophiomys imhausi | reverse complement strand
GAGGAGGAGGAGGAGGAAGAGGAGGAGGAGGAGGAAGAGGAGGAGGAGGAGGAGGAAGAGGAGGAGGAGGAGGAAGAGGAGGAGGAAGAGGAGGAGGAGGAGGCCAGTGAGCTAACTTCAATGAGGAGTGCCAGAGCTGCAATGTGGTCTCTCTTGGACAGGAGCCTCAGGCACAGTAGTGGTGGCTTCTCCCAATTGCAACACAATTAAAAGCGTGCTAGAGAGAACTAGACTAGGCAGTGCATGGGAAAACTGGAGCCCAATTCAGGTGCAGGCAGGAAAACTCTACAATCCCTCAGAGGAATGGACTGACCTGAGTGGAAGTGGGGAGCCAGAAGCCAGCAGCGGCCTGCTAGATCAAGCATACAGTGGCCTAAGGAGCCTGCTGCCGAGCAGAGCAGGGGAGGGGTAGAGCCACTGGTGAGGCTGAAACATGGGCTGAAACAATCTCTTTTCTGTGAGCTGAAAGACAGGGGCGGAGCTACTCACATCCAGGGAAGAAGAAGCCAAACATAGGCTGAAAGAAGACAAGAAGAAATCCAAAGCAGCAAAACTTCTGACCATGAGAAAAAAGGTTTGAAATTATGCTTTAATGTTAAAGAGGGAAAGAGACTGAATATAAAACATCATGGATAAGCCAGGCGTGGTGGCTCACGCCTTTAATCCCAGCACTTACTCTGGAGGCAGAGGCAGGCGGATCTCTGTGAGTTCGAGGCCAGCCTGGTCTACAGAGTGAGTTCCAGGACACATAACAATAGGAGGCACAATGACATAGAGTTTTCAGACTTTGTATATTAAATGGTTTCAAGATAGAAACGAAAGATAAAGAGATAAATGACCTAACTGAAACTGACACATTGTCAGTTATGATTACTACCACATTGGTAATGGTAATCCTTGCTTTAATGCTGATAGCCAGGCAGGGTTCTTATGTCTTCTCAAGGGCCAGTTATGATTACTACCACATTGGTAATCCTTGCTTTAAAGCTGAAAGCCAGGCAGGGTTCTTACGTCTTCTCAAGGAAAAGGGCTTCGGAGACACAAGAAAAAGAGAACACTAAAAAATTGAGACAAACCTTACAAGAAGAATAAAAAATTTTGTAAATAAAATGAAGAAGATACTAAGATATAGAGATACAAGAAAAGGAAAAGAATGAAGAATGAAGACAAGCCTTAGAAGAAAAATTAGAAAGAATTATAAATAAAATTCAGGAAGATACTAAGATAGAGACAAAGGCTAGAACCTACAGCACCACCTTGTAACAAAACTGCAAAAGGGCAGTCTATATCTGTTTAAAAAAAAAAAAGCTAAAACTATTTTCCCAACCTTGATAAGGGAATTAGAAGGAGATGAGAGAAATCCACAGGGCTATCAAGAATTCAGGTGGCAACCTATAAGATTTAAGGAAGCAATAACATCCTATGGCTTATATTCACCATATGTCAAACACACAGTTAGTAACTGGGCCATGCAAGAGATTCTAAAGATACCAAAACAAATAAACAAATAAAAAACATAACAAAACAAAAAAGCAGATATTTTGGCAAATTACTATAAATGATACTCTTATCAAATTAAAATTACAGTTAGGTGGAATTGAGATTGAAGGATTAGTGGACATGGGAGCACAAGTAACTATAATATATCACATGATTCCTGAAATCCATCTTGGCTACTTCAAAGGGTATCTACACATCTCCTAGGAATTGGGACGTTGTCTCAGTAAAACAAAGTCTAAAATGTATTAAATGCATAGGATCAGAAGATCAAATAGGAAAATTAAGGCCATATGTGGCTAATAGAGCCATAAGTCTATGGAGAAGAGATCTATTGCAATAGTGGGAAGTACACACTGGCATTCCCCCACCTTTAAAGACAGGCTTTAAAAGAAAAGATGTTCCTAATAAGTAAGATTTAAAATGTTATCAAAGACAGTTAATAGACTGTCCAATCTGTCCATAAGAGTACAGCAGAGGCTGACTCTTCAAATTTATATAGGTGAACTACTGCTGGTGGGTGACTAGCTAACCTACCACTACACTGGCAAACTGACAAACCTGTTGAGATAGAATAATGGCCTATGACAAAAGAAAGGGCACTAGAAAAGCTAGTCAATGAACAGCTGGACGTGTAGAGGGGTCCACCAGCCCTTGGAATTCTCCTGTATTTGTCAGTCAAAAGAAATCTGGCAAATGGAGGATGTTGACAGATCTGAGAGTAATTAATAAAAATCATTCAGCCAATGGGCTCTTTACAGCTTGGAAACCCCTTGCCTTCTTTGTTACCTAAGCTATGGCTTATTATACTGAGTAATTTAAAAGATTGCTTTTGTTGACAATCTTTTTACATAAACATAATAGTGAAAGGTTGACTTTCTCGGTACATACTTATAATAGAAGTTGTCCAATAAAGATACATCATAGGAGACTCTTGCCACAAGGAATGTTGACTAATCCTACCTTATGCCAATATATTACACAGCATCTATTAAAAATAATTTGTCAGCAGTTCCCTCAGTTCATTATTTACCATTATGATAACTTACTGGCTCATTCAGATACAAATACCTTAGAAAAAATGATTGAAGTAAAGAGAATTTTGCTTTGCTGGGATTACAAATTGCTCCTGGAAAAATACAAAGAAGAGATTCTGCTAAATATCTAGGATATAAGATAGCTGTACAAAAGATTCAACTACAGAAGGTACAAAGCAAGAAAGACTAATTAGAAACTCTTACTGATTTTCAAAACTTGTTGGAAGACATTAATTGACAAAGGCCCAAAACTGAATTAACTAGTCAAGAGGCAAGAAATTCATTTCAAACCTTACAAAGTGATAAAGAGTTAAATACTCAAAGATTATCAGCTGAGGCTGGAAAAGAATTGGCTCTGATAGAAGAGAGATTACAAGAGGCGCATGGGGATCATTTGGATCCAAAGCTGGATTGCATTTTAGTTATTTTGTCTTCAACTCACTCTCCCACAGGAATTCCTATGCAGAGAGAAGAGTATATCTTAGAATGGATATTTTTAGCACCCAAACAGAGTAAAAAATTAAAGACCTATATAGAAAAGTTTTCTGAATTGATTCTGAGAGGAAAAATGAGACTTCATCAATTAGCAAGAATAGATCCAACAGAAATTGTGGTACCTTATACTAATGCAGAAATTGCCTCATTATGGGCAGAAAATGAACATTGGCAAAAGGCTTGCAATAATTTTTGGGAAGAAATTAACAACAAATATCCCCAAGCAAGCAACTTCAATTTATAACAAGAATCAATTGGATTCTCCCTCATATAGTGAAAGGAACACCAATTTCTGGAGCCTCTACATTCTATACTCATGCAAATAGGAAAGGTAGGTTATAAGTCAGAAAAAATAAATAAGGTGGCTCAGAACCCGTATAATTCAGTTCAAAAATCAGAGTTGTATACAATTCTTATGTTATTTTTAGATTTTCCATAATCCAAAAAAAGAAAGAAAAGGAAAAAGAAAAAGAAAAAATACCTGCCAGGCAAGGTGACACATGCCTTTAATCCCAGCACTCGGGAGGCAGAGGCAGGCAGATCTCTGTGAGAGGCCAACCTGGGCTACAAAGTGAGTCCAGGATGCTCAGGGCTATTATGCAGAGAAACCCTGTCTTGAAAAACCAAAAGAAAATAAAAAAAGATTTTCCAGAAGCCCTTAATATAGTTATTGACTCTTAATATGCAGAAAGAGTTATTTTGCATATAGAAACTGCTAAATTTATTCAGAATGATTCAGAATTAACTTCACTGTTTATTCAACTATAGTAAGTGATGAGAAATAGAAATTATCTATTGTATATAACAAATATCAGATCCCATTTGGGTCTACCAGGCCCTCTAGCACAAGGTAATGATGAAATTGATCAGCTATTAATAGGAAATGTACTAGAAGCTTCAGAATTTCATTTTAAAACACCATGTTAACAGAAAGGCTTAAAGAAATATTTTTCTGTTACTTGGCAACAAGCCAAGGAAAATATAAGGAAATATCTTACTTGTTCTTTATATAACCAAACTCTATTACCTGCAAGGAGTAACCCAAAAGGTATACAAAGAAATGAAATTTGGAAAATGAATATCTTTAATTTTGCAGAGTTTGGAAAATTAAAATATATACACCATACCATATACACATTTTCAAGATTTCAACAGACTTTAAGTTCTGAAAAGGATGGTTCTGTGATTACATATTTATTAGAAATTATGAAAATTATAGGAAAACCTGTACAAATCAAGATTGACAGTGTTCCAATATATGTCTCTAGCAAAATGAAACAATTTTTGAATATTACAATATAAATTATATTATAAGTATACCACACAATCCTACAGGACAAGGAGTTGTAAACAGAGCTAATCATACTTTAAAGGAGATGCTTAACAAACAAAAAGAGGTAACAAAGACCCTCAGAGATAGATTACATAATGCTTTATTAACTTAAAATTTTTGATTGCTAATGAACTAAATATAACAACTGCTGAGAGACATTGGATTATGGAAAAAAACTGCTGAACTAAACCATCCTGTTTATATTAAGGATGTTCTAACTTCAAAATGAAGTGAGGACAATGTGTTATGCTAGGAGAGAGGTTTTGTATTTGTTTCCACAGGAAAAGAAAAGCTGTGGATTCCTTCTAAATTGATAAAGATCAGATTTGACCAGGGGAGATCCCCTGAAGATCTTGGCTGCAGACAGGAAAAAAGAAATCAAGAAGAAAAACAAAACAAGTAAAGTATACACTGATCCCTCTACATGCGAATAGCTCTGAGATTGTCTGAGACATAAAAGTGTCTCCAAGTAGGACTTCAGCTACGCATGGTCAATAAATCTTGTTGGCTAAAAAATTCCTCAGGACGTATCATGCAGTCTCTTCAAATAGCATAGATAAAAATTTATGTTAAGTTTAGTTTTACAATCCAAACTAACTTATAAAGAAAGTCACTTACCTACTTAAACAGAGAACAAAGAATCACCTGTAACTGATCTGTGCACACTGCACATTGCACAATATGTTATGGCAGAAATGTATATTACCTGTGAGAGTGTATATGGTTTTTGTTTGTTTGTTTGTATGTTTGGGGGTTTTCTTTGTTTGTTTTGTTTTGTTTTGTTTTTTGGAGACAGAGTTTCTCTGTGTAACAGTACTGGCTGTCCTAGAACTCACTTTGTAGATCAGGGTGGCCTGCCTCTGCTTCCCAAGTGCTGTGATTAGAGATGTGCACCATCACGCCCGGCTGAGAGTGTGTATGTTTACAGAACAAAAGGATCAGACACCAATGAAAGTGAGGTGGCCTTCACAAGATTCACCCTCAAAGATGCCGAGATGATAAGGCATATTTATTCCAGCCTCCTGCTTGATCCAACCTCAGATTGCCTTAGTAACTGTTTCATCAAAACTTGCTTCCAGGACAGCTTCAAAGAAATCTGCTGACACCAATTGGCCCATCCTTACAGACTGTTCCAGTCAGGACTTCACTTAAGCATGCATTTTTACAGCACACAGAGACTGGACTGCAAATGTTACAGATAGCTTTCTTAAGACTGGCTAATATATCAATTTTCTTGCCCCCCCCCAAAGGAAAACAATGCATCACGTCAGCAGGAAGCAATTTTCCAAGAGCAACTCTCCATTACCAAAAGAGGGGGCTATGGTTTTTGGTCATTCAATGGGTTTGTTGTCATTAAAGAGGGATTGGTTGCAAGTTGTTAATGGTCTTGATTAGGGAGGAAACAAAGTATTGAAGGTTAGACTCAGGGATTTCTCTCTATTTCTTTCCTCTGTCCTTCTTACTTTATTATGTTAAGGAGAAAAGTGGGGAAAGGCTTTAAAAGAAAAAAAAAGGGGGTATATAGGAATAATATAGGAATAATAAGAATAAAGGGTAGATTATTTAACCCACTTTTATATTATAAAGCTACTGCTAGCCAAAAATCTTATATTCGTATAAACCTTTGTATATTGATACAAAATTAAGGTTATATTTGGTTACAACATACTATGTATCAACTCCTTTTAAGAATCTTTTTAAGCCGGGCGGTGGTGGAGCACGCCTTTAATCCCAGCACTTGGGAGGCAGAGGCAGGTGGATCTCTGTGAGTTCGAGGCCAGCCTGGTCTACAAAGCAAGTCCAGGACAGCCAGAGATATACAGAGAAACCCTGTCTTGAAAAATAAAACAAAACAAAACAAAAAAAAAAAGAATTTATTTAGACATTTTATCTATGCAATTTTAAAAAATGCAATATATTAAGTTCTTATTCCTTCTAAAAGCTGCTATTACAAACTGTTTAGGATAATTAAGAAATGCAAGTTAATAGTTAGATAATAAAATTTATGGTCATGTTAAATACCATAATCATAGAAATATATTTCCTAAGTTGAATAGATAGTAAGAAACAAGCAATTCAAATATTCTATTGATATATAAACGATCTTCAAAAATCTAAGAGAAATATACAATATGGCATTTAAAGATGTTTTATTAATAAAAGTCTTTTTTTTGACAATGAGACAGGTCTGTTCCTGGCAGTACCCCCATTCTACTTTAAAGAAGATGATAAGCATCAAAGAACCGCCATATGGAGTTTTCTTGAAATGTGGCAAGCAAGCCATTGGGCAAGAAACTGCCCTTGCTTCAATTGCTGGGCTTAGTAGGGCACACCACTAATCCTAGCATATGGGAAGCATAGTAAAGCAGTTCTCTCTGAGTTCAAGGCCAGCCTAGCCTACAAAGCAAGTTCCTTTCCAGGCATGGTAATAATGAAATCCTGTCTCAATAAAAACATAAATACATACAAAATAATTTATAGAAATGAAAACACTGACTATTGTCATGAAGGCAGACATAAAGTAAGAAGAACCTAGATTTTTGCATGAAAGGTCATGGATTATGTACCTTCACCAGTCAAAATTCTCAAGAAAATGTATCTAGGGGCTGAACAGATGGCTCAGTGGTTAAGAGCATTGTCTGTTCTCCCGAAAGACCCAGGTTCAAATTCCAGCACCCACATGGCGGTTCTATATTGTCTGTAATAACTGGGTGTGGTGGAATCCCAGCACTGAGGAAGCAGAGGTAGGTGGATCTCTGTGAGTTCAAGGCCAGCCTGGTCTACAAAGGGAGTCCAGGACAGCCAGAGCTCTTACACAGAGGAACTGTCTTGAAAAAGAAAGTCTAAATACATTGTACTCGGTAAGTTCTAGATCTGAGAAAGCAACAGTGAGAATGTGCATGTGTGAATCTCCTTAGACCTAAAGGAAAGAGCAACAATATAGACTGTTTACAGTGGGTGCTGTGCTGTTGAGCTTTCCTTTTCTGTGCAAGAGTGACTGTTGAACTAAAGGGGGGTGATATGTACGGCACCCCAGACTGGAGGAGTAGAATAAGTGGGAGAGGGTGGAGGAAGAGGACTGTGATGGAGATGTAAATTGAAGTAGTAAATAAACATTAAAAAAAAAAGAGTAACCGCTGATGTGATAAAGAAGGGAACGTGGTGCTCAATGCTCCAGTGTAACAGAATATTTTTATTTACCAACGCTTATATTTATTAATACTTAACAGGCATCTATAAAATACCTAAATCCTATAACCTAAAACCTAAAATCTATAATCTAAGAATACGTTAATACCTAAAAACACTCATACCTATATAAAAACACTTAACACTATTTTGAGTTTTTTCAGGCCAGATGGCCAGCCGGCCTTTGCTTGGCTGTCTGTTGCCTGTGAATTTTCCAGTAACTGCTGAAATGCAGAAGCCTCCCATGAAGTCAGGCTAGCAAATCCCTAAAGTTAGCCTCTTTGGGGACCCAGAGTCTTTCAGGGGATCTTTAATTAGGGGTCCGCTGTAACAGAAAACTTTTCTTTAAAACACTTATATTAGTACTTAACAAACACCTATATCCTATAACCTAATACCTAAAAATTATCTAAGAACACCCCAATACCTATCTAAAAACACCCAACTAACCCTATTTTTCTTTTCTTAAAAGGACATTAATATTCTTAGCATAGGTTTTTGCAGGATAACTTGATTTACATCAGTCCTAGCAGGCAGTCCCTTTCAAGCTTAGTGTCCACTGGGCCTAACATTGCTAGTTCATATGGCCAATTTATTTCAACTGCTAGATTGTGACCAGCTTATAAAGTTCAGTCTGTTCCAGCTGCTAGCTTGAGGTCAGCTTCTTCCATTAGCCAAGACTTGTCTTTACAGCTTCCTTGGCCAGTGTAGGCTTCATGGCCTAAAGCTTCTCTGAGTGGCTTCTAAACTCCACCCTCCTTTGCTGCCAGCCTTTAAAGGCTGAATTACAGAAAAGGGTCTTTCTTGAGCTAACTTGCAGTGAAAAGTCTTTCTCTCTTGGACTCTGCCTTTCAGTTTATGACCATTGCAGCCTAATGGCTTGAGTATGCCATACCTTGCTGTGTACTTCTCCAGTGTGTCTTCTCAGTTCATGAGGACAAGAGGAAGAGAGACTAGCCACATGGAGCTCTCTAGGTTATATATTGCACCATCTTGCGATCATTGGCTGTCTCAAGGGCCCAAAGATTTCTTGAGATATCCAGTGTTGTGGCTTTTCATGGCCATCGACGTCATCTGTGCTGCTTACGTGATTTCTTAGCCATGCCCCTTCAACAGGGCATTTCATATTTCTCATATTCAAGGGATGCCTGGCTCCTCCTTATGTCATGCCAGATGCTAAGCTGAACTGTATACCAATTTCACTAAAGAGGCCTAACTTCTATCACAGTCCCCGACCCTGTGTCCTTTCAAGACAAGATTCTACTTAAGTAGGAAGAATTGGGTTTTGTGTGTGTATATTAGGGTGATCTGAAAGCTGCTTGTATTCTATTGCTAATTGCTGGCCCTAAAGATCTGGTTGCTGCCCAGATGAGTATATTGTCACATATACCTGTCTTTGTTGTGTAAACCTTCCTCTACCCAATTTAAAGTTGATTGGTTAAATAAAGTGCCTGCAGCCTAGATTGGGTAGAAGGGAGGTAAGCAGGGGGTAAAGGTTTGCCAGCTTTTGGGTGAGGAAAAAGGTTACAAGGGGAGAAGCAAAAGGAGGGAGGATAGCTACATGGGTCAGGTAGATCGGAACTCCATGTGGCCTGGATGATCAGCATGACATGGAACACATGTACAAGTATCATGGGGTTTTATCTGGGGAGGTAAGAGTTAGCTTAGAGGGTTAAATTCTGCCTAGCCCCAGTGCAACAAGTCATTATAAAAATGTAACAGGTGTTTGTGAGTTTATTCTTAAGTAGCAGGCTAAGGGATCACTCTGCCACCCTAATAATCATAAGTATCAATCATAAAATTAACTATTTCCTTCTATGTGTGTGTTTTGTTTTTGAGTCAGGGCTTCTCTAGGTAGTCTTGGTTGTCCTGGAACTCACCCTGTAGGCCAGGCTGGCCTCAAACTCATAGACATCCATTTGCTTCTGCCTCCAAGTGCTTAAAGGCCTGTGCCACTGCCACTCAGCAGAACTGTTTTAATTCATTTATTTATTGAAATTTGGAGGGGGGGTTGAGACAGGGTTTCTCTGTGCAGCTCTGGCTATCCTAGAACTCATTCTGTAAACCATGCTGACCTGTAACTCAGAGATCCGCCTGCCTCTGCCTCCTGAGTGCTGGGATTAAAGGTGTGAGCCACTCTCACCTGGCTAAGATGTTTTTTTTCCTGCTGGCTTGACATAAGAACAGCTTTTATTGAATGTTCTGCTTGAATTACTGACATATGTTCTACTTAAAGCCACAATATCCTGATATGTTTCTTTCTCCCAACATGGTGGGTAACTAGGAAACCCCCAAGTTTCACTAACCATAAATCCCAGTCAATCAGATTTAAATGCTTTCTTTAGCTGCCTAGGCATGATGTACCTGGTATAGAACTGGTTCCACTTGCTTGGTTTAATACAATGTACCAGGAATAGAATTAATTCTTTCTGTTTGATTATGATTTTTTTTCCTTTAAACACTCACTCTGTGAATGGCCCAGGGTCACAGTCTTGGTTTCTGAACCCAGACTGTGTCCCTGACTGGTGACTCTTGGTTCAGCATTCAACAAACTTCCATCAATCTGGGTCTCGCGTTCGAGTGGTCAGTGTGCAGCCATTCCTGAACTCAGCACTTGTTCCAACTTATAGAGGGCCACAGTTTGTGGGCCCAACCTTTCCTTAACTATTCTCTTCCTAAAAGAGCATTAGTCTCTCAAGGACACCCACAACAAATTATAAATTTAACTTTCTTCCTAATGTCCCACCCCAAATGTCATCACATTAAGGGTTAGGGTTTCAATATTTCAACACTGGGGTTAAGATTTATTTTTAAATAACAAGGAATGAAGAAAACAATTTTGAACAAGATGTTTGGAAAACTGTCTTCAGCCGGGCGTGGTGGCGCATGCCTTTAATCTCAGCACTCGGGAGGCAGAGGCAGGTGGATCTCTTTGAGTTTGAGGCCAGCCTGGTCTACAAAGCAAGTCCAGGACAGCCAGAGATACACAGAGAAACCCTGTCTCAAAAAACCAAAAAAACAAAAACCAAAAAACTGTCTTCATATCCACAAAAATGTCAAAATTCTTGGCACTGAAATTGTCATGAACTAGTAGTTACTGAAAGATCATCAAAGGGGCTTCGATCTGTGCAGCATGTGTGCAAACCATGCAGTGACCCATGGAGTATCTGTAATTGGTATAGGTTTGTCCAGACAGTTGGGGTCCCCTGATGGTTAGTGGTCAGTCCCTAACTTCCCTGACACCTGTCTTAGGTTCATTAGTTCTGATGCAGTAACAATTACTATCAATTATAGTATAACCATTTGTTGTACAAAAGTGTTTCCAATGAACATATTTGTTCAAATCAAAGAACTATATTCCACTGAAAATACTTGACAGTTTTCTGTTTACTCTCTCTCTCTCTCTCTCTTTTTGAGACAAGGTTTCTGTGTAGCCCTGGCTGTCCTGGACTCACTTTGTAGACCAAGCTGGCCTGGAACTCACAAAGATCTGCCTGTCTCTGCCTCCCAAGTGCTGGGATTAAAGGCGTGCATCACCACCACCCAGCTACACTTGCTTTTCTAATGCCTACAAATCTGTGTTGTAGTGTTTGTATATGAATCTTCTATTACTATACTCTGAAGTTTCACTAACTACTTCCTCTACTTTTTTGAGTATTGAAAAATAATTTTCCTGCACACTCTTGGGAATTCTCTAGCTGTGCATGAATATACATGTTGTAACAGCCACGGTTTATCTCTGTAAAGTTCTCATTGTCTTGTTATTGACAGGTTTTCATTTCAGAATGAGTATTTTGAAAGTGAAAAAAAGAGAAATTTTTATTAAACCATTTCTTTGAGTTTTCCTTCAGGAAGAATTTCCAGATGCCTACAATTTTAGCACTAGGTAAAGGCTTTGACACATTCAATGCATTTCTTTGGGTTCTCTAGAGTGAAATTTCTAATATGCAATGAGGCAAGGACATAGCACAATGATAAACATCTATATGATTTCTAATACGAATTTTCTGCTGCATGACATTCCAGGGATTAAAGGTTTGGTGATATTCCTTAGATTAATACATATTGTCTTTATTATGAGTTTTTTTTTTGAGAATGAAACAAGTAAAATGTTTTAATGAATGGCTTCCCATTGTCATATATTCATAATTTTTCCTCACTATAAACTCTTGATGTTTTCTAAGATTAAACACTCATTAAAGGCATTCCCAAGTGTCTCATGTTCAGAATATTTCTCTGGTATAGAGCCTGCTCTGTCCCCAAAGACAAGAGCTCTGTAAGAAGCATATGCCACATTATTTACTATGGAAAGTTTTCTCCCCAGTATGAATTTTCTGATGTCTTCTAAGGTTTGCCAATGTGGTAAAGGATTTGGCACATTCACTACATTTGTAAGGTTTCTCTCCTGTATGAATTCTGTAATGGATGTTAAGATGTGATAAGTGATAGAAGGCCTTACCACATTCTTTACAACTATGAGGCTTCTCTCCTACATGAATTTTCTGATGTGTTCCAAGAGATGAACATTTGGTAAATGATTTGTCACATTCACCACATTTGTAAGGTTTCTCTCCAGTGTGGATTCTGTAATGGACTTTAAGATGTGATAGTTGATAGAAGGCCTTACCACATTCTTTACAACCATGAGGTTTCTCTCCCGCATGGATTTTCTGATGTGTTCTGAGAGACGAATGCTTGGTAAAGGATTTGTCACATTCCTCACATTTGTAAAGTTTTGCAGCATGAGTACTCTGATGTCTCCTATAAGTTGAGCAGTGTGTGAAGGATTTGTCACATTCACCACATTTGTAAGGTTTTTCTCCACTATGGATTCTCTCATGGCTTTTAAGACAGGACAGCTGAGAAAAACCCTTACCACAGTCTTTACATTTGTAAGGCTTCTCTCCAGTATGGATTCTGTAATGGACTTTAAGGTATGACAACTTATAAAAACACTTACTGCACTCTTTACATTTGTAGGGTTTCTCTCCAGCATGAATTTTCTGATGTATCCTAAGGGTTGAACACTGGGTAAAGGATTTGTCACATTCTTTGCATTTGTATGGTTTTTCTCCAGTATGAGTTCTGTCATGTTTTCTAAGTTGGGACAATATATAAAAGGATTTATCACATTCCTTACATTTGAAAGGTTTTTTTCCAGTATGAATTTTCTCATGTGCTCTACGAGATGAGCACCGAGTAAAGGATTTGTTACATTCCTGACATTTATAAAGTTTTCCAGCATGCACGTTCTGATGTTCTCTAAGAGATGAGCAGTAAGTAAAAGATTTGTCACATTCCTGACATTTGAAAGGTTTCTCTCCAATATGAGTTCGGGTATGTTTTCTAAGTTGGGACAGCATATAAAAGGACTTAATACATTCCTTACATTTGAAAGGTTTCACTCCACTATGAATTTTCTCATGTGCCCTAAGAGATGAGCACTGGGTAAAGGATTTGTCACATTCCTGACATTTGTAAAGTTTTCCCTCAT
>CAJQZJ010000111.1:86694-99887 GCA_907164525.1 Lophiomys imhausi | reverse complement strand
TAAAGTTTTCCCTCATGGATGTTCTGATGTTCTCTAAGAGATGAGCAGTAGGTAAAGGATTTGTCACATTCCTGACATTTGAAAGGTTTCTCTTTAGAATGGATTCTGTAATGAGTTATAAGGTCTGACAACTTAAAGGACTTGTCACATTCTGTAAATATACATGGTTTCTCTCCAGTATAAGTTCTCTGATGTGTATTGAGGCCTGAGCAGGTCCAGAATCCTGCTGTACATTTCCTACATTTCTCTTGTTTGTCTCCACTGTAGATTCTTAGCTGTACAAGTTTTGGGGTAGAGGCAAAAGATTTATCACATTCTTTATATTTATACTCTTTCTTTCCTATGTATATTCTATGACTCTGACTTATGTTTAAAAATAAACTAAAAGTTTTGCCATAAGCTTTATATTTGCAAGGTTCTTCTCCAGTGTGCATGCTTTCATATCTACTGGAGTTCGTTGATTCAATACAGGCATCCCTGTGGTTACCACATCTGTACTTGTTGCAGTTTCCTGGAGTATTATTTGTTTTGCAAAGTGTCCAACTGGAGGATTCATGCAGCATTTTGCCAAGTTCATTACATTTACTGGACTTCTGGACATGCTCATAGACAATATGCTTTGAGTCTTGATCCAAGACCTTCTCAGATTCACTGCACATTTGATGGTTCTCTGGAAACAAGCATAATTAGAGCAAATAGGATTTTAGACATGATTGAACAGATTCAATATCTGAGTTCTCTGAGATAAGTAAATATAATTCTTTATAACAGAACTCTCAACAGAGACCTTTCTATCTTTCAGTATCCTTGTATGGATGCCACTGTATGGATGCTCAGAAGAACTTCCATTCTGATCTCTATCAATGATAACAGCCTTTTCCTTCTTATCTAAACAGCATACCTTGTGAAAAGTAGGAGAAATAGTTGAAGAAACAAGAGTGAACTTTGGGAAAAGAGTTCTCTGAAAGATTATGTTTGAAATATTTTACTCTGCCTAATTGTTTTCCCCCAAAATATTGTAGAACTGCTTAACACTAAACTCAAAATATCTCCTCTTAATAAGTGTACTGCTATGCATGTCCCTGCTCAGGTTATTCAAATTTCTTTTAAGTTTAAAAACTTTCATATAGTGCTGGAGAGATGG
Organism: Lophiomys imhausi; assembly: GCA_907164525.1. Classification (NCBI taxonomy): domain Eukaryota; kingdom Metazoa; phylum Chordata; class Mammalia; order Rodentia; family Muridae; genus Lophiomys; species Lophiomys imhausi. The sequence goes on along the minus strand of CAJQZJ010000111.1, from coordinate 98,743 downwards.
ATCAGTGGTTAAGAGCACTGACTGCTCTTCCAGAGGACCCAAGTTCAATTCCCAACACTCATATGGTAGCTTATAACTGTCTGTAACTCCAGTTCCAGGGGACATGACAGACGCACATGCAGGCAAAACACCAATGTACATATTTAAACACAAAAAAAAAACAAAAGAACAACAATAAAACCTTTCATATAAACTTGATAGACCTGGCTGTGACACAGCAGTTTAATCCTAGCACTCATCAGAGAGAGGAAGGAAGATCTCTGAATTCCAGGACAGCATTGTCCACATAGTGAGTCCAAGGGCAGCTAGAGCTACGTAGAAAGATACTGTCACAAAAACAATAAACAAAAAACTACCTTCATAATTTTTTCTTAATGATACATTAATAGAATGTAATTCTATTACATTAAAATCATCAAAAAAATGAAAAAAAATAAAATGTGAAGTTTCGGCCTTTTGCTACTAATTGTCATAATCTGTTTAGGATAATTAAGAAATGGAAACTAGGCTAGATCCAAGATGGCACCAACCATAGAGCAGTGCATCTGAGTAGTAGGTAAATGAGATTAGTCACTGTGGAGTGAATGTGAGGTCCCCTAGCCGACAGTGAAACACAGACGGTCTCTGAATTCCCACAGCAAATATTGAGACCGGTCACCAGGTAAAACAGCCGACGCAGTTCCCGGGAACACCACCCTGAGATCAGTCAGCTCTGTAACGGGTCTAGAGAGGAGCTCCGGCTAGAGGAGATCTAGCCCAGGAGCGGATCCAGCCCACGGCTCCACCCACAGGCCAGCGGCACCCGCCTGTCTGCCAGATATCCAGCCTGCACCCAGACCTGTACACCCAAGAGGGAAAAACAGCCGCACCACAAGAGCAAAGGCAAGTGAGATTTTTTTTCCGGAGTTTCCAACATGGCGGCACAGTGTGCACTGTAGCGGAGAGGCAGAGACCTAACCCAGTCACAGCAAAGCAATTAGGAGCCAAGACTGACCGCAAACAGAGCCCACGACTGTGTGTTCTCGACAAATAGTGGGGCAGGTGGGTCACTCACCCTAGCACCCAAACATCTGAGGCACACTGAGGCCGGCAACCATTGTGGATGGAGCTCCCTGCCTGCACGGTCAGCCTAGCTAGGGAGACAGAATGACTGGGTCAGTGAGAGAAGAACACAGACCCAACCACAGCTCTACCTGCCTTTCTGAGGAGACTTGCCAACTCCCAGGTCCTCAGAGGCTAGCCCTCTCCCCACTCCAATCCCCTCTATATTGGTCCAATTGGGTCACAAGCAGTTGAGGAGAGCAGCAGCCACCCTCCTCTCCGAGAGTCAGTCTATTACAGGAACCGGCCCGCCATCTGGAGGTAAACACGAGGATCTCAGGATCAGCCAACCGCTAGAAAATATACAACATCTGGGTCAATCAGATGACAAAAGGTCAGTGCAAGAACATGGTAAAAAAAAAAAAAAAAAAAAAACAATAGGATGTCTCCAGATCCTAGCAATAATGCTACAGACAACTCTGGACAGCCGAACACAATTGAAACAAAGGAAAATGACCTTAATCCTATGCTTATAGTAATAACAGAAGGCCTAAGGGAGGAAATCAAATACCTCAGAGAGCAACAACAAAGTACTGCAAAAGGGGTGATGGAAATGAATAAAGCGCTTAAAGGAATGGAAGACCTGAAAAGGGAAGTTGAAGCAATGAAGAAAATCCAATCTGAGACATCCATAGAACTGGAAAACCTTAAGAAAAGAATCGGAACTACAGACACTAGCATCACCAACAGAATACAAGAGATGGAAGAAAGAATTTCAGGCTCAGAGGATAAAATTGAAGAAATTGATACATCCGTCAAAGAAAATGCCAAATCTAAAAAAGTCCTGACACAAAACCTTCAGGAAATCAAGGACACAATGAAAAGACGAAATCTCAGAATAACAGGAATGGAAGAAAGAGAAGAGTCCCATCTCCATGGACCAGAAAATATCTTCAACAAAATCATTGAAGAGAATTTCCCAAATCTAAAAAAGGGATGCCTATAACTGCACAAGAAGCTTACAGAACTCCAAATAGATTAGACCAGAAAAGAAAATTTTCCCACCACATAATAAAAACACTAAATGTACAGAACAAAGAAAGAATTTTAAAAGCTGCTAGGGAAAAGGGTCAAGTAACATATAATGGCAAACCTATCAGAATCACACCTGACTCTTCTTCAGAGACTCTAAAAGCCAGAAGGGCCTGGACAGACATCTTGCAGACCCTAAAAAACCACAAATGCCAGGCAAGACTACTATTCCCTGCAAAATTGTCAATCAACATAGATGGAGAAAACAAGATATTCCATGACAAAGATAAATTCAAACAATATCTATACACAAATCCAGCTCTACAGAAGATGTTGGAAGGAAAACTTCAACCCAAAGAGGTTAACTACACACAAGAAAGCATAGGAAGCAAATAGCATGTCTGCAGCAAAACCAAAAGAAAAGAAGCTCACTCACACACTATTTCCACCAACATCAATATGGCAGGAAGTAACAATCACTGGTCACTAATATCTCTCAACATCAATGGACTCAATTCCCCAATAAAAAGGCACAGGCTAGCAGAATGGGTGCGAAAACAGAATCCCACATTCTGCTGTTTACAAGAAACACACCTCAGCAAAAAAGATAGACATTATCTCCAAGTAAAGGGCTGGAAAAAGATATACCCAAGCAAATGGACCCAAGAAAAAAGCTGGAGTAGCAATTCTAGTATACAACAAATTGGACTTTCAACCAACATTAATCAAAAGAGATGGGGAAGGACACTACATACTCATCAAAGGAAAAATCCACCAGGATGAAATTTCAATACTAAACATCTATACCCCAAATGTAAGACCACCCACATTCATTAAAGAAACACTGCTGAAGCTCAAATCCCACATTGAACCTCACACATTAATAGTGGGAGACTTCAACACACCACTCTCACCACTGGACAGATCAACGATGCAGAAACCAAACAGAGAAATAATGAACTTCACAGATGTCATGAATCAAATGGACCTAATTGCTATCTACAGAACATTTCACCCCAAAACAAAAGAATACACTTTCTTCTCGGCACTTCACGGAACCTTCTCCAAAATCGACCATATAGTCGTTCACAAAGCACGCCTCAACCGATTCAGGAAAATTGAAATTACTCCTTGTAACTTCTCAGACCATCATGGAATAAAGCTAGGCTTCAACAATTAACAAAAACAACAGAGAGCCTGCAAAAACATGGAACCTGAACAACTCTCTCCTCAGTGACCTCTGGGTCAGGGAAGAAATAAAAAAAGAAATTAAAGTCTTCTTAGAACTCAATGAAAATGAAGGTACAACATACCCAAACTTATGGGACACATTGAAAGCAGTGCTAAGAGGAAAGTTTATAGCACTAAGTGCCTTCAAAAAGAAACTAGAGAGTTCCTATACTAGCCACCTAAAAGCACATCTGAAAGGGCTAAGACAAAAAGAAGCAAACACTCCCAAGAGGAGATGAGAGAAAATTATCAAACTCAGGGCTGAAATCAACAACTTAGAAACAAAAAGAACAATACAAAGAATGGACAAAACTAAGAGCTGGTTCTTTGAGAAAATCAACAAAATAGACAAGCCCTTAGCTAAACTAACTAAAAGGCAGGGGGAAAATACCCAAATCAACAAAATCAGAAATGAAAAGGGGGAAATAACAACAGACATTGAGAAAATCCAAAGAATCGTTAGGTCCTACTTCAAAAACTTGTACTCCACCAAATTGGAAAATCTAAATGAAATGGACGATTTTCTTGATAGATTCCACCCACCAAGGTTAAATCAAGAACAGGTAAACAAATTAAACAGTCCTATAACCCTTAAGGAAATAGAAGAAGTCATTAGATGTCTTCCAACCAAAAAAAGCCCAGGCCCAGATGGTTTCAGCACAGAATTCTACCAGACATTCAAAGAAGAGCTAACACCAATATTCTTCGAACTCTTCCACAACATAGAAACAGAAGGAATACTGCCAAACACATTCCATGAGGCCACAGTTACCCTGATACCTAAACCTCACAAAGACCCAATGGAGAAAGAAAATTTCAGAAAAATTTCCCTTATGAACATGGATGCAAAGATACTTAATAAAACACTCGCAAACCGGATCCAAGATCACATCAAAAGTATCATACACCATGATCAAGTAGGTTTCATCCCAGGGATGCAGGGGTGGTTCAACATTAGAAAATCCATCAATGTAATCCACCACATAAATAAGCTAAAAGAAAAAAAACATGATCATCTCATTGGATGCTGAAAAGGCTTTTGACAAAATACAGCACCCTTTCATGTTAAAAGACTTAGAGAGATCAGGCACACAAGGGCCATACTTAAACATAATAAAGGCAATTTACAGCAAGCCAATAGCCAACATCAAACTAAATGGAGAGAAACTTAAAGCATTTCCTCTAAAATCAGGAACAAGGCAAGGCTGCCCACTCCCTCCATCTCTTACATAGTACTTGAAGTTTTAGCTAGAGCAATAAGACAACTAAAAGAGATCAAGGGGATACAAACTGGAAAGGAAGAAGTCAAAGTATCCCTATTTGCAGATGATATGACAGTATACATAAGTGACCCCAAAAAATTCCACCAGAGAAATTCTACAGCTGATAAACTTCTTCAGCAAGGTGGCCGGATACAAAATCAATTCAAAAAAATCAGTAGCCCTTCTTTACACAAAAGATAAATGGGCTGAGAAAGAAATAAGGGAATCAACACCCTTCACAATAGCCACAAATAATTTAAAATACCTGGGGGTAACTCTAACCACGCAAGTGAAAGACCTGTATGATAAGAACTTCAAGTCCCTGAAGAAAGAAATTGAAGAAGATATCAGAAGATGGAAAGATCTCCCTTGTTCATGGATAGGTAGGATCAGCACAATAAAAATGGCAATCTTACCAAAAGCAATATACAGATTCAATGCAATTTCTATCCAAATACAAACTCAATTTTTTACAGATCTGGAAAAAACAATTCTCAACTTCATATGGAATAACAAAGACCCAGAATAGCTAAATCAATCATGTACAATAACAGAACATCTGGAGGTATCACCATCCCAGATTTCAAGCTGTACTACAGGGCAATAGTAATAAAAACAGCATGGTACTGATATAGAAACAGACCAGTTGATGAATGGAATTGAATTGAAGACCCAGAAATAAACCTACACACCTACGGTCACTTAATTTTTGATAAAGAAGCCAAAAACATTCAATGGAAAAAGGAAAGCATCTTCAATAAATAGTGCTGGTCTAACTGGATGTCAACATGTAGAAGAATGCAAATAGATCCATACTTATCACCCTGTACTAAACTTAAGTCTAAGTGGATCAAGGACCCCAACATAAATCCAGACACAATAACATTAACAGAAGGGAAAGTGGGGAAAAGCCTTGAACTCATTGGCACTGGTAGCAACTTCCTGAACAGACCACCAATAGCTCAGGAACTAAAACAAACAATCAATAAATGGGACCTTATAAAATTGAAAGGCTTCTGTAAGGCAAAGGACACTGTCCTTAGAACAAAACGGCAGCCTACAGACTGAGAAATGAGCTTCACCAACCCAACATTTGACAGAGGGCTAATATCCAAAATATATAAAGAACTGAAAAAAATTAAACACCAAAAAAATCAAATAACCCCATCAATAAATGGGGTACAGAGGTAAACCGAGAATTCACAGAAGAGGAATCTCTAACCCCAAGAGACATTTGAGGAAATGTTCAACATCTTTGGTTATCAGGGAAATGCAACTTAAAACAACTCTGAGATTCCATCTCACATCTCTCAGAATGGCTAAGATCAAAAACTCAAATGATAGCACATGCTGGCGAGGATGTGGAGAAAGGGGAATACTCCCCCCATTGCTGGTGGGACTGCAAACTTGTGCAACCACTTTGGAAATCAATCTGGAGATATCTTAGAAAATTGGGAATAAATCTACCTCAAGACCCATCATCCATACCCCTCTTGGGCATATATCCAAAAGATTCGAAACGAAACCACAAGGACATTGCCTCAACAATGTTCATAGCAGCTTTATTTGTAATAGGAAGAAACTGGAAACAACCCAGATGTCCTTCAACTGAAGAATGGATAAAATAAACTATGGTACATTTACACAATGGAATACTACACAGCTATCAGAAATGAGGAAATCATGCAATTCGAAACCAAATGGATAGAACTAGAAAAGCTCATCCTAAGTGAGCTGACACAGTCCCAGAAATATAAACATGGTATGTATTCCCTTATAAATGGATATTAACCATACATCAGAGGATAACTATCCTACAACCCACACACCCAAATAGATAGGAACCTAGCATATATACTATCCTAGGAAAAATTCTCTCCACCAGTGAGTCATGGAATCTGCTGCAGGTTAGTGGTACACCACACCCTAGATGGGGTGCCTTATCAAGCTCCAGTACAAGTGGAAGCTCTTGGCCCTCACATGACGCAAGATTTGAGGGAGCATCATATGTGAGGGCCCATCTCATCTGAGTAGAAGGAGAGTACCAAGTAGAAGAACAAGGAGGGAGGGAGGGAGAGAGGGAGGGAAGGAGAGAGGAAGGGAAGGGCCAGGAGGGGAGGAGGGAGGAAACTATGTTTTAGAAGTAAATAATACTTTTTTAAGAAAAGAGTTAATAAGCTTAAAAAATACAAAAAAATACAATATAAAATTTTCAAACTATAATTTACCAAATGTATGCTTGCCTTACTGGTATGAAAGGAAAATGGCCTTAATTTCAGATTAGAATGTTAGACTGCAGGTGGCCACATAGATTACCCAAACTTGATAGCGGCTTAAAAGTTCTTTTTTTTTTTTTTGTAGAGGTATAGGATATTTCCATGGTTTGGCATTAAAAAGCAGGTAACAGGTTTAAAACACTGTAAATAAAGGTTGCAGCTGTTCAACCTGGTTTTACAAACATCCAAGAGTTGAAAAAACTTAGAGCTAAGGTAAAATATATGAAAGATGTGGTGTTAGCCCATGCCTTTACCTCCAGCAGAGACAGGAGGATCACTATAGAGTTAGTTGTCTTATAAATTCTTGAGTTACAAGGAACAGGGTGGTGATGGTACACACCCTTAATCCCATCATTCAAGAAGAATACACCCTTAATCCCAACACACTAGAGACAGAAACAGACAGATACCAGAGCTCAAGGTCAGCCTGATACAAAACAAGCTCTACATAGGGAAAAACTTTGATCCAGGGGCGGGGGAGCACATCTTTAATCCCTTCAGTTGGGAACCACAGGTCTTGATCCCAATACTTAGTATGCAGAGACAGGCACATAGGATCTGGAAGGATTTAAGTTTAAAAGCTACATACAAAATTCATGCTCAATGTAAACAAATTGTCCATTGAGATCTCAAAATATATACACTAAAGGTTTGTTTAGCTCCAAAATATCAAAATAATTTCTTCTTTAATCCGGATTGAAAGGTAATACTTTATATATTGTCAAAAACCAAATTTTCTCCAGGAAAAATATTACCTGACCCCCCCCCCTAAAAAAATGGTAATTGTCCCAGAGTTAGGATTAGGGCAGTGCTCTGTTCTTATCTTTCAGGAGATTTAAAGCATCCATTCAAGGAATCCAGGGACAACTGGACAACGGAACATCAGCAGAAAACAGATCAGACACCAAACAAGACAAGTGGCCCAGATAATCCAGCCTTGCAGACTTCCTCAATAGCTGTTTCCTCAAAAGTCTACAACCACAACAAATCAAAATCGCTAAGATCGTTCAGCTCCACAGACTGCTCCAGTGAGAACTTCAGTAAAGCCCTGAAGATCAGCTTCTGTCTACGAACTTCTCAGGACATCTAAATAGCTGAGCACAAAAGGACTGAACATCAAATGATTCTATTAACATTTTAACCATTTTTCCATTCTTATTTGGGCCCCAAACAGGTTTACTACATCTAAAATCAGCAAGAAGTCATTTTAAGAGAACAACGTCTTATCCCCAGAAGGTGGGGAGGGTGCAGCCCCCCCCTTGGTTATTTGATGGATAATAGAAAATTTTGTCATTTAAGGGAAGAGACTACAAGGTGTTAAATGGGTTTTGGAGGTTAGACCCAGGGACTTCTGTCTTTTTCTTTTCTGTATCCTTCTTTCTCTCCTATGTAGGAGTGAACAGACGAGAAAAAATGGGACATAGACATAGTATAGGAAAGATCAAGAAAAAAGGACAGATTATTGAATATGGCCTTATACCTTTGTATATTGATACAAAATTAATATTATATTTGGCTAAATTGGTACTGATCATTGTATATTAATGCAAAATTAAGATTGTACTGGACTACATCGGTATTGATCTTTGTATATTGATACAAAATTAAGATTATATTTGGCCACAATGGTATTGACCCTTGTATATTGATACAAAATTAAGGGTAATGCTTCTTAAAGGTATTGTACCTAGTAATGCTTAAAAATGAAATGTAAAGTTTTGGCCTCTTGTTGCCAACCGTCATAAACTGTTTAGGATAATTAAGAAATGGAAACTGGGGCTGGAGAGATGGCTCAGCGGTTAAGAGCACTGCCTAGTGCTCTTCCAAAGGTCCTGAGTTCAATTCCCAGCAACCACATGGTGGCTCACAACCATCCACAATGTGATCTGGTGCCCTCTTCTGGAATGCAGGTGTACATGCAGATAGAACACACATATGCATAAAATAAATAAATAAAATAAATCTTTAAAAAAAAAAAAATGGAAACTAAAAAAAAAAAAAAGAAATGGAAACTAATAGTCATGCAAGTCTGTCATTTTGTTAGGTACTATGACAGTCTATTATAGTTATTTTCTAAGCTAATCAGAAATCAAGTTGCTAAGAGACAAGCAGCATTTGCTTATCCTAATATAAGAGATAGATAGGGTCTCTTCAAAAACCTCAAGAGATCTGCAGAATATGGCATTCAAAGATGTTTTCTTAACTTTAGATTTTTTTGATATCAAGACATGTCAGCTCCTGACAGCACCCCTATTCTACTCCAAGTAGAAGATGAACATCGAAGAATCTCCAGTGGGAGATGATTGAAGTAGTTGCAAACCTATCTCTTGGCAGGAAAAACCCCTTGCTTCAACTGTAGACAGACTGCTGTCCAAAAAGGACAAAACTTGGAAGCAGGTAAGTCGACAGCCTAGCTCTGCCAAGACAGGGTATGCCTACAAAATTCCTGCTCTACAGTCAATGTCTGTCAGAGAAACGGGGCCAAACAGCTGAAGATTGATGCTGTAATGTATGTAGAGAAAATGGGAACTGTCCAGGCAGCCATTGGTATGTCATTTCTTAGTTTGGGAAGCTGCAGGCCCTGTACTTCCTATATAATCAGATATATTTATCCCTCTCAGGTCTCTGAGGTGCTTGAAGAATAGATAGCTAGAGTCTCATAGTTAAATTTTGAGTTGTTTAGGAATCAAGAGGGTGTTCTGTATCTAAGAAGATGTTTTTAAAATTGTGATGAAAGTTGAGTTGGATATAGAACTTTAAACTCATGGAGATGGGTAGATAGTAGAATGTTAAAGTCAGGTGCCAAATACATATGGACTGGACATTGGGATTGTATGCTAAGCCACATAACTCTCATAATTGTGGCCTAATTACCTCTTGTTTTGTATTGTATTTATTATTATAAGAGAAAGAGCCATTTGTTGGACTGAAAGGGGGAGCTGTTGGGGGGGGAAAGATATACCTTAAACTTAAAAAAAAAACAGGATGGGTGGGTTTTGGCAGAAGAGGGTGGGAGGGTGGGACTGGAGGGGGGAGTAGGAAGGGGATTGAGATTGAGATGTAACTTGAAGAAATAAAAAATAAAGTAAAAAAAAAAAACTATTAAAAAAAAAAAAGAACCAGCTTAACATGCTGGCGAGGTTGTGGAAAAAGGGGACCCCTCCTCCATTGCTGGTGGGAGTGCAAAATTGTACAACCACTGTGGAAATAAGTCTGGCTATATCTTAGAAAACTTGGAATAGCTCCACCTCACGACCCAGCCATACCACTTCTGGGTATATATCCAAATGATTCCTCATCAAATCACAAGGAAGTTTCCTCATCTATGTTCATAGCAGCCTTATTTGTAATAGCTATAAACTGAAAACAACCCAGATGTCCCTCAACTGAGGAATGGATAAAAAAAACTGTGGTACACCTACACAATGGAATACTACTCAGGTATCAGAAAAAATGAAATCATGCAATTTGCAGCCAAATGGAACTAGAGAAGCTCATCCTGAGTGAGCTAACCCAGACTCAGAATGATGCACATGGCATCTATTCACTTATAATTGGATTTTAGCCATGTAGTACAGTATAAATATACTACAACCAATGCACCAAAGGGAACATGAACATAGACTTTGTTTCCTGTCAATGAGATGCTTTGCCCTAGTGGTGCTGCCTTGTAGGCCCCCAGTGTATGAAGAGGCTCTTGAACCTCATATGACTGCTGAACTGGGGCAGTTATGTAGAGGAGTGGGATGGAAGGGATAGGGGATAGAGGGTCGGAGGGCAGGACTGGGAGGAGTGGAAAGAGGACACTGTGATGGAGATGTAACCTGAAGTAATAAATAAATACTAAAGAAAAGAAAAAAATCATCAAAAGTAATACATGTAAATAAAGCACTTTTCCTAAATATCCAAGGCTGTAGATCAAACAGGACAGGGATGTTAGGGGTAGCTGTTATGTAACTCTTTACTTGAAACCCTGTATTGTCTGATATCTACAAAGTCAGCCGTGTTCCCTGTCTCTCCTTAAATAGAAATTCTCAAGGTTACTACTTTCATTGATTTCTAAGATTATTTTCTGGGAGGATCTTAGTGTGTTATCCCATGAAGAAAGATGTAATATGAAGACACAGCTGCAAGATAGGAAATTATAGAGTTATCTTAGTTCATGGACTCATGTTAGATTTATAATATACAACATTACTTCAACCTGAGGACATTAGCATGGTGGTGGCAGGCTAAAATATTTCATATCCTCATGCTATCATATAGTATATAACAAAAACAACATTCATTGTGAACATTGTTTAGTGAGATCTCTAAAATAGTTAAGAACTAGTCACTATATAGTAGAATAAGATATTAAATTTTTAAGTAAGAAACAAGGATGGGGGCTGGAGAGATGGCTCAGTGGTTAAGAGCACTAACTGCTCTTCTAAAGGACTCGGGTTCAAATCCCAACACCCACATGGCAGTTCACAGCTGACTATAAGGTGACACACGCCTTTAATCCCAGAACTCAGGGAGGCAGAGGCAGGCAAATCTCTGTGAGTTCAAGTCCAGTTTGGTCTACAAAGTGAGTCCAGGACAGTCAAGGATACACAGAGAAACCCTGTCTCGAAAAACCTAAAAAAAAAAAAAAGAAAGAAAGAAAAAAACAAGGATGACCACTTCTTAGATATTCAGATAATTCGTTCTTTTTCCAATTAGAATACTAAAATTAGGGGGCCAGAGAGATGGCTCAGTGGTTAAAAGCACTGGCTGCTCTTCCAGAAGACCCAGGTTCAATTTCCAGAATCTACGTGCAGCTCACAACTTCTGCTAACTCCTGTTCTAGGGGATTCGACACCCTCACACAGACATACATGCCATCACAACAACAATGTACATAAAATAAAAATAAATTAATTTTAAAAAATTACTAAAATTAGAAACAGATCAAGATGGAAAGCCCAATTGTTGAGAAGCAACAAATCCTGTCTGAGATGGTGAAGAGAACCAGAACAAAGTCCAAGTCAACAGCAGAAACAGGGCCCAGAAAACTAAATATTGGATCATGTTGCAGAAGAAAACAACTTTGTTGGCATTGTTTCAAGGTCCTATACAGATTAATTCTCAAAGTATAAAGTAGTAACAGTGAGATCCAATTCCTTGCTCTTAGTGGTGGGTTTGTGTGTGTGTGTGTGTGTGTGTGTGTGTGTGTGTGTGTGTGTG
>CAJQZJ010000111.1:62546-86684 GCA_907164525.1 Lophiomys imhausi | reverse complement strand
TGTGTGTGTGTGTGTGTGTGTGTGTGTGTGTGTGTGTGTGTGTGCCTTTTTTCTAAGACAGGGTTTCTCTGTGTAGCCTTAAGTTGTAGACAAGGCTGGACTTGAACTCATGGAGATATGCTTACCTTTGCCATAAAGGTGTGCACTACAAATGTGAAACTGCAATTCTTCTTAATCAGAATATCAGTGCCACAAACACTGGAGACTAGGAAGTCGATGTGTTTTTATATGAAATCACTTTAAAACCAGTTGAAATATTTTCAGGTGCTGACTTTGTCACCCCTGTGGTATGTAAAAATAGAAGAATTACAGAGTATCATGACTGAAACTTATAATGGAATGAAAACAATAAAAATTAATAAAAGGAGCAAATAAGTTACTATAGAAAAATTAGTAAAAAGTATTAGTATCTTCTTTACTTTCAATGATTTTTCTTAAAATATTCCCAAATTAGAAGATGCAAAAATTCTTCAAGAATGAGACAGGCCACATGCTGGTGGCCATGAATGCCTTTAGTCCCAGTACTTCGGAGGCAGAGGCAGGCGATCTCTATGAGTTTGAGGACCACCTGATCTATAAAGAGAGTTCCAGGAGAGTCAAGGCTACACAGAAAAACCCTATTTTGAAAAACAAACAGGTAAATAGAGACAAAGTCACTGGAGAGGTGGTTAAGTGGATAAGAGCAGTGGATACTCTTCTGGAGGAGCCAGGCTGGATATGCAACACTCACATGACAGCTCATAATGCTCTGTAACTCCAGCTCCAGGGCATCCAGGGCTCCAGGCACATTAGTGGTATACAGACATACATTCAGACAAAGCTTCCATACACAGAAAATTAAAATAAATTTTAAAACAGAATTGAAACAAAAGAAAATAAGAAAGATTTAAGTATGTATTTTCTACCATAAATCCACTTTAAATCTAAGGATATAAAATGTTGAATGAGAACGCCCTCCATAGGCTCATATATTTGCATGCTTAGTCCTTAATTGATCAATTGAGAAAGGATTAGGAGGTGTATTCTGGGAGTGTACTTTGAGGTTTCAAAAGCCAACACCAGGCCCAGTGTCACTCTGCTTGCTTCCTGTGGATGAAAATGTAAAGTGCTCAGCTACTGTTCTACCACTATGCCTTCTTGCCTGCCACTATGTTTTCCGCCATGACAATAATGGACTAAACCTTTGAAATTATATATAGCAAACCTCCAATTAAACACTTTCTTTTATAAGAGTTTCCTTTGTCATGGTGTCTCTTAACAGCAATAACGACTAAGACAATATCCAATGATGCACTCATGGACAACACGTATACTAAAGCTCAAATGATATACAGATCAGAATTGCTCCTGCACAAGGGCGACACACAAATTCATGAAGTATTCCATAAAATAAAATGGTGGGTGGTGGTGCACACCTTTAATCTCAGCACTCAGAAGGAAGAGGCAGGTGGATCTCTGAGTTCATGGACAGGCTGGTCTACAGAACTAGTTTCTGGACAGCCAAAGCTAAACCAACAAACAAAAAGGAAAAATAAAGACATCACACATAGATAACAATAAAGAACTGAAGTATACATGTGAGATAACAGACAATTCAAGTCAACACTATCAAAATTAAAATAAAGAATATTAACCAAAAATAAAATGTTCCATTCCCTATAAAATATTTTATCAACATGTATAGTGTGAATTGTGTAATTTTGGTTTCTTTAAAACAGATAAAAATATTAGCTGGGAGTGGTGGCACAGTCTAATCCTGACACTTGGAAGGCAAAGGCAGGCGGATTACACAAGAGAAATCCTGTCCCGAAAAACAAAAACAACAACAAAAAAGATAAATATTATGGGAATATGTTTTCATTTTAATATCAGATGTGGAGATATGGGGCTGCTTCACAGCAGGTGACTATGATTTGCCTCATTGCTCTAGCAGGGGCATGATTTTGCCAGCTGCAGATAGTTTCTGCAACTGTGTGACGTTTGGAATTCTAGGGACTTTTCAGAGGGTATATCAATGCTAGAGCCCTGATACATGGGTTGATGGTTGGATGCTGTTGGTCATGGTTTGTTAAGTAGGCATGCACAAAGAAACAAGAAGAAGAAATTAGATATCCCGATTATGAAGATCAAACTTTCCCCCACGGAACTCAATGCCCCTAACATTACAAGTAATGTAATGGTGACAGTTACCCCCTTTCAACTCTATCCTTTTTTCTCTCCTATTTAGTGTTAGGGGTTGAAAAGGTGGAAGAAAAGGGGTAGAGAAGGGTGGAAGAAAAAGGAACTCACAAAGTTGAAAACGCCAGCTACAAATATGATTGCATTTCACAGCAAATTTTCCTAATACATGATACAGTCATTGACAGGAATGAAATGATGATTACAGAACATTTTAATATCCAACATGTAATGATAGAATAAATGTTAGATCTGGAAAGAAGCAAATGGGCATTATGAGAAACAGATTATCCCAGCAGCTGTAAGAGACGCAGAATCCTCAGTCTAATCAAACTTAAAGGAACACTCTGCAGGATGAACCTGTCTTAGTAAAAGAACAATCATAAAATTACATAGAGAAATACTGCATGATTAAAAAAAAAAAGACAACCTCCCCAACTAACCAAGCAAACAAACAAACAGAAAAAAAAAAACAGAGCAAAACAAGACACACACACACAACACACACACACACACACACACACACACACACACACACACACACAAATAAATGATGTTTAAATAGTCTTTTTCTGACCAAATGGGAAGACAGGTGTAACAGGAGACAGAAAACAGAACTTTGAGTGACATGTGGAAACCAACACAATAATAGCATGAACTTGCTCACCCATGGGAAGACAATGTGGAAGGCAGATAATACTCCATAAAGACCCTAAGCAATTCCTACCTAAATACCAAACACTACACAATTTGTGTCAGAAATACAGCATATATTCCTAAAAATATACAGAATCTCAGAACTGAACAGAGTTCAAAAGTACTCAGAGCAGAAAGAGTAACCATTATTAGACACTCAGAGAAAACATGTATCTGTACACAAACATATATCGTTGGTGCTTTAAAAAACAAAACAAAACAAAACAAAAAAAAAACCAAAATGGGTTCATTATGCCTGGCCAGCAAGAATTCACTCTGCAGACCAGGCTAACCTTAAACTCACAAATATCTACCTGCCTTTCACTTAGAGTCACTCAGGCCTGGACTTAAAGCTATGCACAACCACCCCCAGGTAAAGACACTATACTTAAAAAAAATAATAAAATTATAGCAATGAAAACCACTTACACCAGGTGTGGTGGCACATGCCTTTAATCCCAGCACTTGGGAGGCAGAGGCAGACAGATCTCTGTGAGTTCGAGGCTAGCCCGGTCTACAAAGTGAGCCCAGGATAGCTAGGGATACACAGAGAAAAACTCTCGAAAAACCAAAAAAAAAAAAAAAGAAAAAGAAAAAGAAAAAAGAAAACCACTTACTATCACCCTGAACACAGGTAATTGGAGACATGAATGGCTACTGAGAAAGAATCCCTCTCCATCATAGTCAAATAAAACTGCATTTGCATATTAGCAGTACTTCCAAAATTATGCATGTGCAATAAGAACAATAATGTCTTCTAACATTTATAACAGGATGCATCTTGAGGACATTGTACTAAGTAAAGTTATCCAGAATAATCTCACTGGGTGGTGGCGGTCCATGCCTGGGAGGCAGAGGCAGGTGGATCTCTATTAGTTGAATAATCTCACTGGGTGGTGGCGGTCCATGCCTGGGAGGTGGAGGCAGGTGGATCTCTATTAGTTGAATAATGTCACTGGGTGGTGGCTGTCCATGCCTGGGAGGCGGAGGCAGGAGGATCTCTATTAGTTTGAGGCCAGCCTGGTCTACAGAGTGGGTTCCAGAACATCCAGAGCTACACAGAGTTATCTCAAGTGAGGCAGAATATGGCAAAACTGTTTTCTGTTTTACCTCCCTCTGTCACCTGAGCACCTCTTTCCTGCTCATTCACTCACCTCTACCTGGTTTGGCCACCTCTCTCTTCACATTCCAGGGCACTTGGATTGGCTCCAGACAGGCGACAAGGTCTGCCTTGCACACAATAATACCTTTGTATTAGAAAATGGCATGAAAAAAGAAAAAAGAAAGAAAGAGAAAGAGAGAAAGAGAGAAAGAGAGAGAGAGAGAGAGAGAGAGAGAGAAAAGAAAAGAAAAGAAAGGAAGAAGAAAAAAGGTGGCACATTATTTTGCTGGATTCTACAGAACATACCAGATAGCTAAGAGATGACAAACTAGAAGACTCTAGAAATGAGTTATTGGTTGTTATTTCATGTAAGACTCTAAATATATTTATGGAATGGTTGGAGAGATGACTCAGAGGTTATGAGCACTGGTTGCTCTTCCTGAGGTCCTGAGTTCAATTCCCAGCATCCATATGGTAACTTATAACCATATATAACGAGATCTGGTGCCCTCTTCTGGCCTGTAGGCATACATGCAAGCTGAATACTGTATATATGATAAATAAATAAATCTTTTTAAACAAATTATGGAAGTCGTAAATAGATGGCTCAATGGTCAAAAGGACCAAGTTTTGGTTCCCATCTCCTGGAAAAGCTCACACCCCTCTGTAACTCCAGATTCAGGGCATTTGCTGCCTTCTGCTGTCTTAGTCAGGCACCTTGAGCACATATGTACATGCAGGCTAACACCCATGCATAAAATGAAATAAATATAGCTTACGAAATACTTAGGGAGGCTGGGCGGTGGTGGTTCACACCTTTAATCCCAGCACTTGGGAGGCAGAGGCAGGTGGATCTCTGTGAGTTCAAGGCCCGCCTGGTCTACAAAGTGAGTCCAGGACAGCCAGAGCTGTTATAGAGAAACCCTGTCTCAAAAACAAAAAAAAAAAAACAACAAAAAAAAAAAAAAAATTAGGGAGTATTTTTAGTTTGCAGACCCAGTTCTGCTTCCAAATAAAACTGAGTCAAATGCAATGATGGAAACAGAACTTCAGGATGTGGACAGGAATATTTCAGTTTCTGAATGAATCAAATGCAATGATGGAAATGATACTTTAGGATGTGGGTGGAAACCCCTGCTACAAGGTCTCTGAATGTATTGTAGACCTAAAAGGAAAGCTTCATAACACCTCCAAAAAGGAAAACATGACAAAAACATCAAATACCAGGAAGAAATACTCATTAACATAATTTACCTAGTATCCTATAGTTTCTAAGACAGCTACCCAGAGAATCTCTACATCTACAAAGTAAGTAGGTATAGACCAAGGATGAGTTAGGAATTCTGCAAGAATAATATTCTCACCCACAGAAACCAGGTTGTTGTAATTCTCCAACATCACATCAATGTACAAAGCCCTCTGAGCAGAATCCAGACATTCCCACTCCTCTTGAGAGAAGTCTACAGCAACATCCTGCAATGTCAACAGATCCTGAAATGAAAATGTTTAGCATGTGCAGAGTGCTTTTCTGGATACAAGGAGTATAAGGGAAACAGGTTTTTTTTTTTCCCTATAAATGAAGAAGCACAGTTATTCAGTAAGATGCGTTTTGGAGCAATCACACTCAAAAACACATTTTCTAACTGTGGGAAAACAGGATGACATTATATTCTCAGAAACAATATCCTTTTAAGGCATATAAGATATAAATTTAAGGTCGGACAGAGAAATATACTTTCTATGAAGGCTGTGTTAATTCCACACAGAATCATAGCATTTGCATTTTAGAAAGAAAATCTGTGATAAGCAAAATTTTGCTTTGAAATGCCAAAATAGTAGACCTCACTAAAATACTGACACTGGACCAATCCTTTCTGCTGTTAGATCTTATAGGACTGTATTCTAATAAGCTCAGTTAGGATGTTAATGCTCTAGTATCAATGCTCCAGCCCCACGGCTTTGCATGTCCAAGAAGCAGAACTTGGCAGGCAGAATCTATAGATTACTTTAATGTCAAAGAGTTTTAAATACCAGGCATGGTGGAATACACCTTAAATCCCAGCACTCAAGAGGTAGAGGTAGGCAGATCTCTTTGAATTCCAGGTTTACATAGTGAGTTCCAGACCAAGGCTGCAAATTAAGGCTTTTTCTCAAAATAATAAATAAGCATCCACCATATGAGATTATTTTATAAGAATATTTTGGCATATAAAAATCAGCAATAGCAACATGAGATAAAATAATTTTTTCCTAAATATACACATAATCCAATACTGACAAACAGCAGTTTCACAAATTTCAGAAATGTTTCATTCCTGAAGAGTTATCAAGGATGCTTGGCAGTGGTGGTAAATGCCTTTAATCCCAGCACTTGGGAGGAAGAGCAGGGAGATTTCTGTGAGTTTCACGTCAGCCTGATCTACAGAGCAAGTTCTAGGACAGTCAAGGCTATACAGAGAAATACTTTCTTGAAAAAAAAAAAAAAACAAAGAAAGAAAAGAAAAGGAGAAAAGAGAAAAGAAGGAAACAAAGAAACTACGGTACTGACAAGAGCATCACTTTAGGCCAGTGGCTCTCAACCTTCGTAATACTGCAACACTCTAATATAGTTTCTCATGTTGTAGTCACCCCCAATCATAAATTTTTTTTTGCTACTACATAACTATAGTTTTGCTATTGTTATGAATTGTAATGCAAACATTTTTGGAGACAGAGGTTTGTCAAAGGGGTCATAACCCAGAGGTTGAGAACCACCACTTAGGGTCAAGATACATAGAAGTGAGTGTTTCACTCTCTAGAGAGCTTAAATACTCTGTATTAGAATCAGAGACAGTGTAGTCTTGTCTATCTTTCCTTTCTTTCTTTCTTTCTTTCTTTCTTTCTCTCTCTCTCTCTCTCTCTCTCTCTCTCTCTCTCTCTCTTTCTTTCTTTCTCTCTTTAGGTTTTTGAGACAGGGTTTCTCTGTGCAGTGCTGGCTGTCCTGGAACTCACTCTATAGACCAGGCTAGGCTTGAGTTTACAGAGATCCATCTGCCTCTGCCTCCCCAGTGCTGGGATTAAAGGCATGTGCCACCACAAACACTTTACATAACAAACACAGAATTAAAGGCCTACAATGTTCCAGGTGGTGGTAGTGTAAACCTTTAATCTCAGCAGTCAGAAAGCAGAGGCAGATAAATCTCTGAGTTTGGTAAGCCAGGCTGATATTCAGAGCCAGTTCCAAGACAGCTGGGGCTACAAAGTGAAACCCTGTTTCAAAAAACCAAATAAATAACAATTCTACAGATGAGAGTGACACTGACCTGGAATGTATTTACTGGAGAATCAACCATGTCTTCCTATTGCCCTTCTATGAGTTTCCTCTTCTTGCACTTTTGCACCTAAAATTAATATTAAAAGTTGTTAGGTAGCTGGGCAGTGGTGGTGCATGTCTTTAATCCCAGCATTTCGAAGGCAGAAGCAGGTAGATCTCTGAGAGTTCAAGGCCAGCATGCTCTAAAGAGGTAGTTCCAGGACAGTCAAGAATATACAGAGAAACCCTGTCTCGAGAAAAACAAACAAACAAAAAAGCTGTAATCTCACACCATGGCAGTGGTTGAAGAGTACACACTGCCCAGGGAAACGGTGTGGCAATTTAGATATAGAATCAGTCCAAGCTGCTAGACCATCTGTAATTTTACCAAAATGCCAAAAACTTAAGCTATAGACAGAAAATATAAACCTGAGTCTGATTCTCTCCCACTATGCAATGAATCACAAACCTTCATGCATGATCTGGAAGAGTGAGCCTGCAGAGTAACATAAAGGAGAAACATGTCCTTATATAGAACTAGTTTCTGAATGGAGCTGCAGATCACTCTAGTCAGTATGCACACTAATGGACCCAAACTAGAGAGAGACGATGCAGGAGGAAAAATACTGTCAGTGGGAATTCCAACTCACTGCAGCCACCATGTAAGTAAACAAACAAGCCAAAAAAAAACACATAAGATTCAACTATATTACACATGTAATGATTTTGTGTAGAATTACTTCTATTTGAAACACATTCTTATAATGAGATGACTTCAGAAATCACTGTCATAACAAAAAAAAGAAATCCTATAGAAGATGCTAAAATGAAAGTATTTATTACTTTATAAAATAATGAACTATAAGAATTCCAATGAGCCGGGTGTGGTGATGCACAGCTTTAATCCCAGCACTCAGGAAACAGAGGGAGTCAGATTTCTGTGAGTTCAAGGCTAGCCTAGTCTACAAAGAGAGTCCAGGACAGCCAGGTGTACACAGAGAAACTGTCTCAAAAAAAAAAAGAATTCCAATGAAAGAATTCAGAAAGAGGGAAAGACATATAAGACAGATAAGTTATTACCAAACTGTGATGAGTTTGTTCTTTCCTCTCAGTGATTTCTTCAAATGTAAATGATTATTGCCCAAAGGAAACACACAAATAGAACTAGGCCTCAGCATTCAAAAAAAGACAGACAGAAAGAAAAAAATGAAAACCAAATTAATGTTTTCTACACAAGAATTCACTTTAAACCTATGAACACAAAATAATGAAGGAAGGAATTTTTTAAAAAAAAATTCCATGAATGTGGATAGCAGTAAAGAAGTTTGGACATAATGATTACAGGCCACAGAAAAGGCCAAATCCATCAAAATACAAAGAATTTTGATAAAATGTTCCATTTACTAAGATGTTTGTGATCAATATGAGTGCATTTCACATAATAATTTCTACGCACAAGAAGCAACCACTGGCAAAATGGTAGGAAGAAAACAGATAGCAATCCTGAGAAACCTCAGCTCCCATCCAATATTCAGTGTCAGATAATGACTTCAGACAGAGTACATAAGGAAAAGAAAGCAAGGAAAGAGGTGCATCAACAGCACAGGAAAAGATTATGCTTAGCAGCCTTCCAGACAGCAATTCACAGAACAGTAGAGGTTCCACAATCTTCTCCAACTTCAAGGAGCATGTTCTACTGTGGCCAACTCTAGAAATAGAACAGGCCTCTACACACCTTTAGTATCAGCACTTAGGAGGCAGAGGCAGGCAGATCTCTGTGAGCTGGAGGCCAGTCTGGTCTACAGTTCCAGGACAGTCAGGCTATAGAGAGAAACTCTGTCTCAAAAAACAAAGACAACAAAAAAATCCAAACAAACAAACAAAAAAGAAAAAGAAAAGAAACCTTTTTTCTCTGATGAAGCTGGAATGCAGATATCAACAGCAGAGGAAAAACAGAAGAATACATAATGTGAAAATTAACTGCTGGCATGTTCTTATTCAAACATGAGAAGACAATGTAGAAGGAGGTTTGTCTTCTGTACAGTCTATAAGAAATTCCTATCAAAATCCTCCTTGCATTTTTATAGAAATAGAGAAAGTAATCCTAATGTAATATTAAATTGTGGAAAACTAAAAACACTTCAAAAATCTTCAAAGGAAGATCAACCCACAGCAAATTTGAAAATCTGCTAAAATTATAGCAACAAAACCACTGAGTGTTGGCCTGAAGAGAGACAGGAGATATCAATGGGAGGACAATGAACATGGAGCTTAATACTTTAGAGAGATATTAAGCAATTTTTATCAAAATACTGCTGGCATTATTTTAGGAAATGGAAATATTAGCCCTCAAAGAGGTAGAATCTATGCCGGGCGTGGTTGCACACGCCTTTAATCCCAGCACTCAGGAGGTAAGAGACAGACAGATCTCTGTGAGTTTGAGGCCAGCCTGGTCTACAAAGTGAGTCCAGGACAGCCAGGGCTACACAGAGAAACCCTGTCTGGAAAAAAAAAAAAGAGGTAGAATCTGCAGGAACTACAAAAAGCTACAAAATTCTAAGAGCAGAGAAAAACCGAGAGGCATTAATTTCCCTAATTTTATAATATATTAAAATTATGGTAATGAGAACTGTTTAATATCAGTATGAAAATATGATCAATGATATGAATTCAAGAGGGACATTGTCAATCACATGCAATCAAATAAAACTACACTTGCTATTTATTAATTCTTACATAAAAAGCCTTCTAACAGCTACAAGATTATTTTCAGTAGAATTCTCCAGAATCATTTCTAGTGAAACAGAAGGTGGCAAAACAAATTTCTTGTCCCATGCCCACTGGCACTGGAACCCCTCACCAACCCCTGCCTCAATCCCCCAACATACCTGGATCCTTTGCTACTGTCTCCTCTCCATCCAGAGCTTCAACATTCAAGAGCTACCTTTTCTGCTTTGAGACCAGGATATGAAAAAAAGACTCTCAGTAAGTACTAGGATTTCTAACACAATACTGTGCTCAGTAGATACAGAGAAAACTAAATAGAGGATTTTACAAATGATTCCCCAATGGTCATGCAGTGTCAGAATATTGAAAATATTTAGGGAGCATTTTCAGTTTGCATAACTTGAATCCCACTTCTTATCACAGCTCAGCCAAAACTAAAGAGTAGGGCTGGAAAGATGCCTCAGTGGTTGAGTACTGGCTCTTGTCCTTTTAGAGGACCAGGGCCACACTCACAAGGTAGCTCACAATCATCTGAAATTCCAATTCCAAGGGATCTGACACCTTCTGGCCTCTGTCGGCACCAATCATTAAAGTGGTGCAGACATACATGCAGGCAAAAACAAACAAGTCAAAACAAAACAAAAAACCTCAAGAGCTCAAGAGTGGCAATGAAACTTCATGATTGAGTTGACAATATTTTATACTATTAAATCTCTGAATTTATTATGGAACACAAATGAAGGAAACCTAACTTCCACAAATGACAAACATGAAGAATAAAGACAAACTTCACAAAAATGTTCTTTCCTACTTTGAGAATTTTTCCCTGTAATATGAGATGTGATTTGAGGTTCATCCAAAAAGTTTACACACATGCAGTGCAGTTTGAGAAGGAACCTGATAATGAGAAAAAAAATACATAAGAAAACTATTCTCCCCCACAGTAACCAAACTGCTGTGATTCTGTTGTGGAATTAGAGACACCACTGGAAGTGAAAAAGAAGAGATGTCACAGATGGACTGAAGCTGGAAAGGCTCTGAAAGACTTTGGTCTCCATAGGCCAGTTTGTATTTGCCAGGAGGAAAATAAGCAGGATGTACTCCCCAGAAGCATAAAGGAAAGTTAGCTTGGGGGCTTTTCAAATGCAGGCTACAGCTGACAGATGTAAGCTTTGGGGGTAAGGTTGCTAAGGGCAGGACCTATTGTCTCAGCTATTTATTATTCCAGGTCATTCTGTTCCAAATAGCAAGATGAAGTTATGCTTGTCAATTAGCTGTAGAGCAGAGCTTTAAGTAAATCATTAAATAAATTAGTAATTCTGTATCTAATAAGTGGTCTTTTCTTCCTTCAATTCTCCAACATCAAGAATCTATGCAAAAAGTCCTCTGAGAAGGGTGTAGGCATTCCCCTTCCTCCTGGGAGAAGTGCACAGCCACATCACTGAACATCAACAAACTCTGAAAAAAAAAAATAAGTTGGCCATGTGTCCATTGGTAAAATGTTGTTTATGAACCAAGAAGACAAAATAAGATTAGAGACTCTTTTCTGATGTAGGTGAGGGGTCACAATTATTCAAGTCCTTTCTACTGTGGGGCTGCTCTATACAGGGCTTTGTAACTTTGGACATAGTGTGGCCAGATATTTTCACACTCAGCATTCATAAGGTGTCTTTCTGGACTATAAGATTTAACATTAAGACCTTCACATAAGACTACAAAATGTTGAGTACTGTATTTATATCAGTTATTATATAGATGTCATTTTTCTCAGATGGAAAAGTAATGGTAAAATTCTATGTAGTAAATGTTAATGCTCACAACTGTAACTGTATGGCGTGCTAAAATATATTTGTGATTCAAACAATTCTACACGCGATCCTCATGTGATTAATATCTAACAAGCTGTTTTGGTTCACAATTCATAGGCTCAAAATGCCATTCTCTTGACTGGGGTAGTGGCATAACACGGAAGTTGAAAACTGTGGATAATTTAAAATTTAAGAGCTTTGTTGTTTCCGAACTAATAAAGACAACAGTGTTAGAAACATCAACACATAAATTCAATTCTGCGAGATTTTAAAGAGATTTTTAAAACCTTAAAAGAAAAAAATCAGGTTGAGTCCAGTTAATACGATGTAAATTTTTGTGTGAGTAGGGTCCTTATAAGCAACACAGGAACTGATGGCGCCCTGGTCCCTTCCCGCCGGTTTCGCAGCCCCGCAGCTTCTCTGACCTGGGAGGTTCCAGGGCCGCCCAGCCGCGGCTCCCGCCACTGCGCTGCAGACTGGTGACTCTTCCAGGAAGCTCCCGCCGCACCTGAGCTCCAGGTAGTTTTCGCGTCCCTGCGAGACCCAGGACAGTGTCCTCCGCCCAAGTTCTGCAATTTGTGTCTCCCGAAATTCCTTAAGGAATGGCAACTTTCGCAGTGATCCTCCACCAGGATCCCCGTGGCCTACTCTGGTTCCGCCCACTATGCGGTTTCCTTACCCATCCCCGCCCACCTATTTCCTCTTCCGTTCAGTTTGCCAAAGCCGTGGCTTGGTCTGAAAAACCGCAAACGCCCACCGCCCATTGAGGAGCGCCTTGAAGTTGGTTACATTTCTGGTTCTGCTGTGAAATCCAGTTCCTCCCCTCCCTCTGCACTAGCGATGGCTTTGGGAAAATTCTGCTGCTTCGAGAAAGATTTCTGCGCTGCGGGCAGATTAGCTGGCTCTGTTCAGCGAGCTTAACATAGACAATCAAAATATTATCACTCTTGCTAGTAGTGGTGGCGCATGCCTTTAATCCCAGTATTAGGGAGGCAGAGGCAGGCGTATATGAGAGTTCAGGCCAGCTTGGTCTACAGAGGGAGTTCCAGGACAGCCAGGGCTACACAGAGAAACCCTGTCTCGGAAAAAAAAACAAAACCATGCATGAGTGTGTGTATGCAGTTTTCTCTCATATATGTATATGACAAGGGAGTGTGTGTGTGTGTGTGTGTGTGTGAGAGAGAGAGAGGGAGAGAGAGAGAGAAGGAAACAACGGGTATGAAAAGCTGTTTAACTCCACTTGGGCTCAGTTTTGGAGAAAGGTCAGATAAGTAAGTGGTTGACTTATTTGACCCCTACCTAGTCCTCTCTAACCCACCTACTTCCTCTTCCGTTCAGTTTGCCAAGCGGCCAAGCTGTGGCTTGCTCTGAAAACGGCAAATGCCCACCGCCCTTTGAGAAGCACCTTCTTCCTCCATTCTCTTTTGCCTTCACCACAGGTAGCAGCAGAAGAGTTGGCCCTGATGGGGTCCTGAGAGCAGGAGAGCAGGCCCTGCACCTTACCTGGGCAGCACAGTACAGCTGTCCCTGAATGTGGGGGTTGCAGGCCCAGAACCAGGGCTTTGAATTTTGACCCACCCCAACATCTACCCCATGGATGAACTGCTGGAGTGCATGAAGAGGGCAGTTCTACAGACCCAAAACTACAGGATCTCCATGACACAGGACAACAACAGTATATCTGAGAGGAGTCCCAAAGAGGTTCCATTATTGACAAAGTAGCAGAAGCCAGAAGCTTCCTACCAGACCAAGGAGTAATTGTAATGAACATTTGAAAGCAAAAAGGAGTGGACAAAGGGGAATATTGTGGGACACTCTGTGACACACTACAGTTTTCACAATGGATATCACTGGAGGATATCAGGCTATATGTCATAAATGCTAAAGTTATTACAAAGTAGGAGTCTACACCATTGCTAAGAGGTACATGGGAAACAGGTCAATTACCATGGAAAAGGGGGGAAAAGAGCAGTGTTCTCTAAGGACAGCAAGTTAGAGGGAGACTACAAAACAATTTTAGAAACTGTTCAATGGGATGAAAGCACAAAGAGAAGGAACAAACATCTGAATGAACTTAGAGGACAGGAACAAAATGACTGGAGACCAAAAAATCACAAGCAAAGGGCAGAGGGAAAAGGGGGACAAAGCAAATATGAAGATTTGTTTCGATAAAGAGAAATGCTAAGGAAAACACATGAAATGAAGAAAAAAAATGGAAACCGGTTGTGATGGCACATGCCTTTAATCCCAGCACTCAGGAGGCAGAGGCAGGCAGATCTCTATGATCAAAGCCAGCCTGGTCTACATACTGAGTTCCAGCACAGCCAGAGTTGTCTTGAAGAATGAGACCCTGTCTTGAAACTCAGTGAGGACAGCCTATGTTTTATGTTTCTTGGTAATCTGTTCCTGGCATTTTTGGCTTCCTTTATTCTCTTGAATAAAAGTTGAGCATGTTCTTTGTGTGTGTGTGTGTTGCTGCTGCTGTTGCTGTTGCTGCTGCTGCTGCAGAGCAATATGTCTTCAGTGTTTGTGTCACAGGTCACATGGAGTAACAAAGTCCTGAATCTTTGGTGCTTTGGTCTTAGGCTTCTTCTTTGTTTACAGGCTTTCTGACAACTCATTGCCAGATATCATTTTCTTTACAGAGACTGAAAGAAATATTATTTTTTCTCTTTCTCTCTTTTTTAAATTTATTTTTTATTTCTTCAAGTTATATCTCATTTGCAACCCCCTCGCTACTCCCCCTCCAACCCTCTTCCCCTTAAACCCCCATCCCCTTCCTTTTTTTTTTTTTAAGTTTAAGGTATATCTTTTTCCTCCCAACAGCTCCCCCTTTCAGTCCAACAAGTGGCTCTTTCTCTTACAACAACAACTACAATACAAAACAACAGAAATAATCAGGCCACAATTATGAGTTATAGGGCTTAGCATACATTCCCAATGTCCAGTCCATACGTATTTGCCACCTGACTTTAACATTCTACTATCTAACCATCTCCATGAGTTTAAAGTTCTATATCTAACTCAGCTTTTATACTAACTTGCATCATAATTTTAAAAACATCTTCTTATATACAGAATACCCTCTTGATTCCTAAACAACTCAAAATTTAACTATGAGACTCTAGCTATCCATTCTTCAACCACCTCAGAGACCTGAAAGTGATAAATGTATCTGATTATAGAGGAAGTGCAGGGCCAGCAGCTTCTAAAACTAAGAAATGACATACCAGTGGCTGCCTGGACAGTTCCCAGTTTCTCCCCATACATTACACCATCAATCTTCAGCCGTTTGGCCCCGTTTCTCTGACAGACATTGATTGTAAAGCAGGAATTATGAAAGACTTGCCTACCCTGTCTTGGCAGAGCTAGGCTATCAACTTACCTGCTTCCAAGTTCTCAAAATCGCTAAGATTGTTCAGCTCCACAGACTGTTGCAGCCAGAACTTCAGTAAAGCCCTGAAGTTCAGCTTCTGTCTACAAACTTCTTAGGACATTTAAATAGCTGAGGACAAAAGGACTGAACATCAAATGATTCTATTAGCATGCTTAACCATTTTTTCCATTCTTATTTGGGCCCCAAACAGGTTTATTACGTCCTAAATCAGCAGGAAGTCATTTTAAGAGAGCAACGTCCCATCTCCAGAAGGTGGGTGGGTGATTCCCCCCCCCTTTGATCATTTGATGGGTTATAGATACTTCTTGTTATTTAGGGGGAGAGATTACAAGCTGTTAAATGATCTTGTTAAATTGGTTTTGGAGGTTAGACCAAAGGACTTCTCTCTTTTTCTTTTCTGTATCCTTCTTTCTCTCCTATGTAGGGGTGAAAAGACTTGAGAAAAAATGGGATATAGACATAATATATGAATGATAAAGAAAAAAGGACAGATTATTGAATATACTCTTATACCTTTGTATATTGATACAAAATTAAGATTATATTTGGCTAAATTGGTATTGATCTTTGTATATTGATGCAAAATTAAGATTATATTTGGCCACATTGGCATTGATCTTTGTATACTGATACAAAATTAAGGTTAACTCTTTTAAAGGTATTGTACCTAGGTAATGCTTAAAAATGTAATGTGAAGTTTTGGCCTTTTGCTACCAACTGTCATAAACTGTTTAGGATAATTACGAAATGCAAACTAATAGTCATTCAAGCATGTCATTTTGTTAGGTACTAGGACAGTCTATCATAGTTATTTTCTAAGTTAATCAGAAATCAAGTTGCTAAGACACAAGCAACATTTGCTTATCCAAATATAAGAGATAGATAGGTGGTCTTCAAGGACCTCAAGAGATCTGCAGAATAGAATATGGCATTCAAAATTGTTTTCTCAACTTAAGATTTTTTTTTGATATTGAGACATGTCAGCTCCTGACAGCACCACCTATTCTACTCCAAGTAGAAGATGAGCATCAAAGAATCTCCAATTGGAGATGGTTGAATTAATGGCAAGCCTATCTCTTGGCAAGAAAAATCCCTTGCTTCAACAGAATGCTGTCCAAACAGGTCTCTCTCTCTCTCTTTTAAAACAATGACCAAATTTAGAACATGCACATTGGCATCCACCATGCATCCACAAACAGACTTGCTCTTTTTCTCTACAATTTCCCTTGGTCTATACCAAGAATTACTTGGTATAGAAATACCCTTACTCAATGTCAGGCACATACTGCTCCATGTGAAGACACCATGCTTCATGGCAAAAACCTGTGATTCCGACCACTGATTGATGCCTATTTGTGTTGTGTTCATCATATCTCAAATACAACATACAATGCCTGCTAAAAACACAAAGCAAAATATTTGAGGGTTATATCCCCCAGGAAAAGATTCCCAAGAAAACAATCCCACTGACCCATTTTTACAAAATAAGCCCTGTAATTAACCTTTGCTTGTCACATGTTGAAATAAGATATGAGAGTTTCAAGTTAGAGGCAATATGTTTTTTTTGCATTTAATCTCCATGTTATAACAGTAAAAATACTGTTTTATTTATTAGAAATAAATATGTATACAGTTTTTTTGTTTGTTTCTTTGGTTGGTTGGTTGTTTTTTGGAGACAGGGTTTCTTGGTGTAGCACTGGCTGTCCTGGAACTCACTTTGTAGACAAGACTGGCCTTGAACTCGGAGTTCTGCTTGCCTTTGTCTCCCTAGTGCTGGGATTAAAGGTAAGCACCACAATGACAGGCTACATACATACTTTTTAAACTTTTAAAAAAATATAGCTCATGTGTTTTAGTCAAAACATAGATTAACAAACTGAAGAAACATTATTAAAGAAAAACAACAACAAAACACAGAAACCCTAGATTACATTACACATTCTAGATCAAGATTGAGACATAGCAATGTCCTGAGCGAACATTGTCAAACATATTTCTAACTTTCTAAAACTGATTGGTCATCCAAAAACTGATTGGTCATCCAATCATAAGTGCATCCATAAACACATGTACATCACAACACTAAATTGACTCACTAGGGTACACACACACACACACACACACACACACACACACACACACAGAGAGAGAGAGAGAGGATTAGAAATAATGTAAACACACAGTACTCATGTATGAAATTCTCAAAATAAAAATGAAATAGAAAAGATTTGTTTCTTGTGAAACAACAAGGAAAAGGAATATTTTCAGGTATGTTTTCAATTTGACTGCATTCCTCACTTGGGCCCTTTTATCCACTCAAATCTGCCCCTTTCATTAACTAATATTTCCCATTTCCAGACAGGTAACCTGGTCTACCTTAGACACAGTATGACCTTTGCATGAGACAGAGGCACATGGCCCTTACTGGATTATTCAGAAATTATCGGGATTTCTAACAGTACTGGGTGTGATTTTTATTAAAATCAATTGTGAGAATGTTTTTGTTTGATTGCAGGTGGGCTGCGTAAGACAAGGGTATAAAGTATTAGTGGTCTCCTGAGCTAGCAGGGGCATGGCTTAACCAGCTGAGCAAGTTTAACTCTGAGGACTTGGGAGAGAGAAATAAAAAGCCAGAGCCCAGAGGAAAAGGGGGCTCTACAAAGGAGGGAAAAGTCAGACCCCCAAGAAGAAGGGGGCTCTACAAAGGAGGAAAAAAGCCAGCATCCTGAGGAGAAGGGGGCTACAAAGAGAAAAGAGAGAAGGAGCTCCACAAAGAAGAGTAAAGAGGCTCTACAAAGAAGTAAGAGAAAGGGCTCTACAGAGAAGTAGGAGAAAGTTCTATAAAGAGAAAGGGCTACAAAGGAGAAAGCAGTTGTGGTTCTCCCAGTTGCTGGTGCTTCCCCAAACTGCTGCTTGTTCTTCCTGCTGCTGACTCCTGGTTTGCTGGTTTTCTGGACTTCTGATGAGACTGGTATTACCCCCAAAGAATCCACCGACTGTAATCAGCAGGAAGTTGCTCAAAGAGACCTACGTCCCTTCTCCCTCTAACCTTCTTTCTCTCCCACCTAGGGTTGGGGGATTTAAGGGAACCAGTGCTGGAAGGGAGATAGAGCTATTAAGCACAACAAATTAAGTACAGTAAAATAAATTAGAATGTATAACTAATATAATACAAATTAGTAAAAGACACCTTGCTACAACTGGGCTCAGATGAAAATACAGAAAACAATAGATGACAGCATAAATAGTTTGCCAAATATCCTCAGTTTGTACATGCTGAGTTCCATCACTGAAGACTATTCAGCTGTGGATTTAGAACTGTTAAATGCTGTATTATTCAGTAACGAGAGCTTGAAATCACCACAGTGAAATATGAAGATCATAATATCTCCAACCACTGAAAATATATAGAAATGACAAAATAAGTACATGGATCTTATTCATGTCCAGAAATTCCCAATAAGCAGTTAGGTTTTTAAAAGTTATCATTAAAGCCAGGAAGTGGTGTCACATGCCTTTAATCCTAGCACCCAGGAGGCAGAGGCAGACAGATACCTGTACATTCAAGACCAGCCTAGTCTACATAGTGAGCTTCAGGCCAGACAGGGCTACATAGTGAGACCCTGAGTCTTAGTTGCTTTTCTATTGCTATAAGAAAAAATGATGAAGGCAACTTATAAAAGAAAGCATTTAATTGGCTTTACACTTTTTAATGACATAGCAAAAGTATGGGGATAGGAATAGCTGAGAGCTTACCTCTTGATCAGTGAGCAGGAGACAGAAAAACACTGAAAATGGAGGAAGTGTTTTGAAACCTCAAAGTCCAATCCCACCTCTTACTACAAGGCCACAACTCCAAATCCTTCCCAAACAGTTCCACCAACAGGGAACCAAGTATTCAAACTTATGAGCCTAGGGGAGCAATTCTTATTCAAAGCACCACACCATTTCAAACACACACACACACACACACACACACACACACACACACACACACACACACGTCATTGATCTTCTTACAGAAGTTAATATATCTGTATATTAGTATATTCTTTTTTTAGTCTATTCTTTCTTATAAAGAACATATCCAAATTCACCTTTTCTAATCATCTTAAGAATTACATGTAAGATTATGGATTATTTTACTATGTGGTGGCAATGAATAGAACTTATTCATGCTATCAACGCTATAACCTTGCTTATTATTCATTATCCCATGTTCTCTCCAGCAATTTGGAACCAACATTTACTTTCTTCATCTGCCATCTATTGTCTTTCACACTTTTTATAATTGAAGTCATTTGTGTCTTGTATTCCATCTTCCTTCACATAATAGAGTCAACAAAGTCCTAATATATTGTTTTGGATGAGGAGATTCTATGCATTTCTATAGTGGAATGGTATTTTATTCGGAAAGATTACATTTTATTGACTTATATATTTGTTGATGGACATTAAAGCTGATCCCATATTCTACAGTTTAACAGTCACAATATGTATCTCTAACCCACATTGAGTTATTTGAGTTTGTCCAGGATTTGAACTGGATCCTCATAGGGTAAGTCTGGCTTTAGATTTTTTTTTTTTAAGTGAAACTTTCCACCAGCTCTCCATAATATTGTTCTAATGTCCATGTCCAATGACTGGGCACTTGCATACTTCATTGGCCAACATGCTCACCAGCCCTAGTGATGTTTGTCTTAAAGATTATAGCCATTGTCACTGGGTACTGTACTATCTCATTATTTTATTCAATTTTTCTAATCATTATATATGTGGAAATTTATTTATCTAGTAGTTAATTGTACTCGCTTTTTTACAAAATGCCTAAAAGGTATTTAGTTGATTTTTAATTGGGTAATTTATGATGTAATGTAATATTTTTAGTTGTATATACACTTGCCTTGGTATAATTGTGTCTTTGTGTATGGATGATAACCACATTCTGGTTATTTTTTTCCTCTGGGAATAGTATTGAAATGTTGTATGTAGCAAATGTGAGAGGATGGAAAGATAAGGAAAAAAGATCCCCAGGTCAAACCCAAATGAATCTTAGTAAGTCACCAACAGTTTCATAGTACATTGTTATGTATTACTGTTGACATTTATCACAGTCTCAAAACTGTGATAAAGAAATAGTGTGCTTTTAGAAGTGAGAGAACTGATCTGCCATAGAGACTGAGAAGATACGTGAATCTTAAATTGTTTATTAATGTAATTAATTCTTTATTAATGGGTAGACTATATTTAGGTAACTTGATATTAGAAGGTATTCATTCCATTAAACTGTACAATTATCTATTAACCATCTTCTGCTTGTTCCCCTCTCCAATAGTCTTCATCATCCCTAAGGAGCACTACTCTACCATGCTCTGAGAACCATATTATATCCTTTTGCAGGTACGTGAGATGAGTATCTTTTTGTCTACACTGATTTAGGAATCTACCCTAAGTGTTACTATGAGTTCCTATGAATGCCAGGGTTCTTACATTTTCATCCATTTATTCACGAAAGGATTACATAGTGCCCAGACTATTGCTTAGGCACACCCCTATACATCCGCATATAGAGAGGAATACAGATGCCACTGGTTTTTCTTTGTCCTGGTATCAGCAGCTGGTGCCACATGTGTTAGAACAATGATTCCCCATTTCTCCAGAATCTAATCTACAGAAACTATCTAACCTGTTTGTGTAACACCTTTGGGACAAGTAACGCTTTGTCTTTTATCATTCATGTCTGTGACTCTGTTATATTAATTTTATCTATGAGTGTTTTCCCAACATGTTTGTATCTGCACAATGTTCTTGCCTAGTGGCCCAGGCATCAGATCCCCTGGAACTTCAATTGTTAGCTATTAAGAAAGTACTGGGACTCAAACTCCTGTCTTCTGGAAGAATACTAGTGTTTTTAACCAATAAGCCATCACTCCAGACCCAGAAATCTCATGATGGAGGGAATCTCTGCATTATCTAGCATAGGTTCCTCAGCTGATAGAACCTTTTCTGCTCTTCAGCAGAGACTTCTGAGTATTCTGTTCACTGTGACTCCAGATGGCATAGAACACTCCACAAGTCTTTCCAATAGTTAATGACATAGTTTCAAAAAGAACACAATTACTTACTCATCTCAGAATCTATAAAGAATCATGTTGTTAAAAGCAAATTATATGCACAATTGTATATAATTTGTATATAATGCAACCCTGGGGCCAGGGTTTCTCATACCAATAGCTCTTAATATAAAGTGAGGTTCAGGTTGGAGGCTAGATCACATTTACTCATTGAATTTCCATGTGAAACCATTAGACACAGATATTTTATTTATTAAAAAAAATTTACACAAAGTTGCAGAACATTTCAAAAATACACATGGTTTTATGAAAATGTAGATTAAAAAGGAGGGATGTTACTTTACTAAGTTATGGAAACCTACAGTTATTATTCACCATTTTCAAAGGTGACAAAAATGGGAGTTTCATAGTCTACACTGTCCAATACAACTTAAGATTAGCTTTTATTTTCCTGTGATATCTCTATTTTTCCACATAAATTTCATTGAGGATATCCAGATAGAAATCACCAATTCCATGGATTTGCCGGTTTTCTTCAGACTTGTAAAATGTATTTTTGAGATCCAACTGCATCTGCCTGCTGAAGGCTAAGATAAAATAGCCCTTTTCTCTTCCTATTGCTCAGCAACTTACCTCATATGTAAGTGTGTTCCTCCTTCTGCAAAATTAAGCTCATTTCCATTTGTGTTACAGTAACAAAGCTTGCTTAGGCTACTAATTCTTCATGGAACAAGTGATATTAATGATTCCTTGCCACCAGGCAATGGATTCCTAGGAACAGCAGGCAGTAAGTTCTAATGGCTGTACCTGTAAGCTGCTATGATCTCAGAATCCTGCCCACACAAAGAAAATGAACTCATCAGAGTAGAGCACTTCAACCACCATATGTTACATATAAAGGGGAAGAATGCCTTTAACTCCAGCACTCAGGAGGCAGAGGCAGGGGGATCTCTGTAAGTTCAAGGCCAGCCTGGTCTACAAAGCAAGTTCAGGACAGCCAGGGCTTAGTACACAGAGAAATCTGGTCTACAAAAAACAAAAAACTAAAAATAAAAAACTAAAGGGGAAGAATAACTCCTGGAATCAAAGAGATTCCAAGACAATATTCTACTCAGGGGGCAAAGGCTGTGTTTTAAATAGTGAACTAATGAAGGAAACAATTAAGGGAAAGTGGTTAAAAAAATTTTTTTTTAAAGGAGTGGTTTTCACAAGCACACAATGACAGAATTCTCCCTGACACCTAGAACACTGTCATGAACTAAAGTAGTTATCAAAAGGTCATCAAGGACCGGAGGGATGGCTCAGTGGGAAAGAGCACTGGTTGTTCTCCCAAAGGACCCATGTTCAAATCTCAGCGCCCACATGGCAGTTTGAAACTCTCTGTAATGGACAGGTGTGGTGGTGCATGCCTTTAATCCTAGCACTAGGGTGGTAGAGGCAGGAGGATCTCTGTGAGTTCAAGGCCAGTCTGGTCTACAGAGTGAGTTCCAGGATAGCCTGGGCTTCACAGAGGGGCCTTGGTCTATGAAACTGCTGCCTGAAGGGGAACTTTGACCC
The DNA here is from genome assembly GCA_907164525.1 of Lophiomys imhausi. Classification (NCBI taxonomy): domain Eukaryota; kingdom Metazoa; phylum Chordata; class Mammalia; order Rodentia; family Muridae; genus Lophiomys; species Lophiomys imhausi. The sequence goes on along the minus strand of CAJQZJ010000111.1, from coordinate 63,853 downwards.
AGGGAGAATCTAAATTTGCCACCAGGAGTCTGTCTAGATGGTTGGCATCACCAGTAGTTAGTGGCCAGTCACAAACTACCTAACTTCATCACTCTATCAAATTCATCAGCTCTGAAGTAGCAACAATTGATACACATTGTCATAAAATCATCTGTAAGCAAGACAACATGGATGTATCTGAGTGTAAAAAAAAACTGTTTACATTTCAGCAAATTCCAATACTATTACCAAAATGTTACTAAGAATGATTTTATATTTATTCAAATAGAAATATTCTTCACTCAAATATGCAATAAATTCACTTACTTATTTGGTTTCCTTCTTTGCAACACTCTTGTTTGTCTAATGTCTATTGTGTCTTAGTATCTGTATATGAATCACTGTGCTTTTCCATTGAACTAAATATTTCTCCAACTTTCCTGAATGCTGAAAAAATAATTTTCCTGCACACTCTTTGATATTTCCTGGCTGTGCAAGAGCATGTACATGCTTCACATCCACATGTTATATCTTCAAGGTTTCTCATATTCTTGCTATTTGTAAGGTTTGCCTCCAGAATGACTATTGTGAAAGTGAATAAAAGATGAGTCATTACTAAAGGAGTTTTCTTTCAGGATGAATTTTCAGATGTATCTATAATTTTAAGACTAGGTAAAGGCTTTGAAAATTCAGTGCATTTTTGGGGCTCTCTAACATGGAATTTCTAATGTGTAAGACATAAGGGTTTCACAATAGTGAACATTCATGTAGTTTCTTTCTGGTATGAATTTTCCAACTACATTTTATCCTCATGAATTTGTATAAACTCTTGGTATTTTCTATGATGTAATCATTCATTAAAAGCTCTCACAACTTTCTTATGTTCATGTTTTTCTCCAGTATGGATCCTATTGTGCTTTGTAAGAAGAGAGCGCTGGGTGAATGATTTGTCACACTCACTACATTTGTAAGGTTTCTCTCCAGTGTGGATTCTGGAATGAGTTTTAAGGTTTGACAACCAATAAAAAGACTTGCCACACTCTTCACATCTGTAGGGTTTCACCCCAGCGTGAATTTTCTCATGAGCTTTAAGACTTGAGCAGTGGGTAAAGGATTTGTCACATTCTCCACATTTGTAAGGTTTCTCTCCAGTGTGGATTCTGGAATGTCTTTTAAGGTTTGACAACCAATGAAAGAACTTACCACATTCTTTGCAATTGTACGGTTTCTCTCCAGTGTGGACTCTGTAATGTTCTTTAAGTCTTGACAATAGATAAAAGGATTTACCACAGTCTTTGCATGAGTAGGGTTTCTCCCCAGTATGAATT
>CAJQZJ010000111.1:0-55226 GCA_907164525.1 Lophiomys imhausi | reverse complement strand
ACACACACACACAAAGGTAAAAAAGAGAGAAGAAAAAAATATATATAAAATAAAAATAAAAAATAATAAGACAGCTGGGCATGGTGGCTCATGCCTTTAACTCCAGTACTCAGAAGGCAGAGGCAGGAGGATCTCTGAGAGTTCAAGGCCAGCCTGGTCTACAAAGTGAGTCCAGGACAGCCATGGCTGTTACACTGAGAAATCCTGTGTAATTGGAAAAAAAATAATAAGATAAAAATTTTTTAAAAAGGAAGAGCATTGACATGACATTATGTGAAAAGGAGGACCCTCCAAAGATGTCATTGAGTTCAAAAAGGAGGACCCTCCAAAGATGTCATTGAGTTCATTTTCTGCTGGCCGTCTATTGCTGGGCATGCAGAAAACTGTTCTTTCTGTTTGTTTGGTTGGGTTTTTGAGTCAGGGTTTCTCTGTGTATCCTTGGCTTTCCTGGAATTCACTCTGTAGCCTAAGCTGGCCTTGAACTCACAGAGATAAACCTGCTTCCACCTACTGAAGGATTAAAGGCATATGCTTGGCTCAGAAAACTGTTCTTAACTGTTTAACCATCTCTCCTACCAAACTTTTTTTTTTCCAAGACAGTGTTTCTCTGTGCAGCCCTGACTGTCCTGGAACTCATTCTGTAGACCACGTTGGCCTCAAAGTCAAAGATCTGTCTGACTCTGCCTCCAGAGTGCTATGACTAAAGGTCTACACTACCATCACCAGGCTGCCAAGCATTTTTAAAAGTGTTTATCATCCTAGCCATGAGGTAATTACAAATGGAAAATCAACTGATACTCCTCACTCTATTCAGAATGGCTAAAATGGAGAGGGTATAGCAGGTATGCATTTCCTCCTACTACTCCAGAGCAAAAGACAAGTGGATCTCTGTGACTCAATGCCAGCCTGGTATAAACAGTGAGTTTCCAAGTCAGGTAGAACTACACAGTGAGACTTTGGTGAACTACAACAAAGAAAAAAAAAGGCAACAAATCTAGTTGAGGAAATGAAAAAGTGGGATTCTTATTCCCCAAGGGATTATGAACCATAAAAACCATAGAGATCATTTTGGAGTTTTCAAAACTCAAAATCTGAATCACCATATTACCCATCACACCAAAAGTGAGTAGTATACCCAGCTCTCAAGTCCTACAAAGACAGATATGCAGGTTTATTGTTATACTATCCAAAGGAGATAAGAAATGAACCCAGCCTAGACGTCCACACGTTTGAGATCTGGGGACCTGTGGTTATACCTTAGAATAAGAAAACTATGGCATTTAATACAATTCACTTCCTTCCATAGCAGACTTCTCTGCAGATGGGATGTTGGGTGACAGCATCTTCCTATATTAGAAATTCTTTCACAATTAGGGTGTATCATCCTAAAATTTACTACTGTGTTCCGATCTACATCATCAATATGATAATCTTCTCTTGCGACATTATAATGGCCACAGGATGATCTCCAGCTCTGGGCTCCACTAACACAATTTTATTTATCTCCATAGGGATCATTTCTAATTCCTCCAATGTTGACATGAAGTGTAAGCTGTCCTGTCACTTATCCAGGCTCCACATTTATTCTCACACTAAGGGTGACACCTCCAAGTTCTTTCTTGCACTGTTATCTCATCCATGCTGAGCACTGAACCAAGACTTTCTGCGAAAACAAGTACTTTTAACTGCCAAGTTACCTCTCCAGGACCTCATTTACTGTTCCCTAATTAACTGCTCATAAGATCTAAATCAATGAACAGTGAGACAGAATTCATGGAGCACAGAGGGCAACTTCTTAGAATGTCAGGGTGTGAGGTAATGAAAGATAGTCATACAAAAGTGGGGTGACAAAAACATGCTGAGAAGTTTTGACAGCAAGAAGCTCTGGTTGTAAAAGACATTTGTCCATAATTATGTGCCTAAGGGCTTTCAAGCATAAGAACAAGTTAATCTGAAATAATATATAGACAAATATTAGAACCAGGTGTGATGGCGCATACCTTTGATCCCAGGATTGGGAGGCAGAGCCAGGGGGATCTCTGCGAGTTCGAGCCCAGCCTGATCTACAAAGTGAGTCCAGGACAGCCAGGAGTCTGTTACACAGAGAAACCCTGCCTGAAACATCAAAAAAACAAAAAACAAAAAAAAAAACAAAAAAACAAAAAAAAACAAAACAAAAATTAAAAAAAAAAGAAAAAGAAAGATATTAGAAAGGCGATGTAGAAATTAACAGAGACTCAATGAACAATACCAGGAGTCAATGCAACAGACTTGTTTCTGTGAAGAAAAAAAAGTACTGACAAAGCATTCTTTACTTTACATTCTTATTCTGAACTAAGAGAGTAAATCCCTAAGTAATGGAATTAGAGCTGAAAGCAGGCATAACAATGGACACTCTGTATTAATTTGTGGAGTGCTGTGGAAAGTCATCCCAAATAAATTGAAAATGTAGAAGAAAAGTGTTATAAAACTAGAATAGATCTTACACAAATACAAGGATTTAAGCACTAATAATTTCTTTTAAAAATATTCCAGGACAAGACAGATTCAACACTAAATTCTCTAAAGGAACAATATATCACACAAAGTTGCTTTAGACCTGGATATCCAAAGGAGACAAGGACAAGCAAATATATGCAAAAGAGAATCACAGACCAGTTTTCAGTATAGAAATCATCACAGAGACTCTTTCTGAACTACACGTGGAGTTCAGGTTGACTTCATGCCAGGAATGCAAGTTTTTAAGAAACACACACAAAACAATCAAAGTAAAACAGTAACTATCTATACTTATTGAGAGAAGAAACATGAATGTGTCAATAGAGACATACATAAAAGACCTGTGGCAGAATACCACATTTGCCCATTATAAAAGACACATACCTCAACATCATAAACACTAGAATCCACAAACCTACATCCAACATTACACTCAGTGAAGAAAACTGGAATTATTCCACTCTAATTGGAACCGAGACAAGGGTACCCACTCCTTTCATACCAACAACAAGTGTATCAACAGTTATCCAGACAAACAAAGAGAAAGAAAACTTATAGGGGTCAATATAGGAAAGCAAAAAAGCAAATTACCCCTTCATGGAGGGAAGAGAATTCTGCAATTCAAAAACTTTGTATGACGCACGAGAAAGCTCACGTCCGATAACCATCTTAATACACTATAAAATCCATATACAAAATTAGCTAGTGTTTTAAATACCAACAAGAAGAAGCTGAGAAATCAGCAGACCACTCACAGTACCTAAAAAATTTCATGGACTCACTGATGGTAGCATTCATACTTCCAAAAGGTCTTGTGCAGGTTACTGGGGTAAAAGAGCCATCACTGTCCATACTCAGGAGTGGACCACGGGTGCTAAACTGCTAAAATCATTTATACAATCATCCATTAGAAAAGTCTTGTACTGTTTTTACTGCTATTTATATAATTAAAAATAAAGAGAGCCCCCCCCCACAACCCCAAATCCACAGAGGATTTCTCTCTGTAATAGCACCTGGCTATCCTGGAACTCTCTTTGTAGACCAGGCTGGCTTCGAACTCACAGAGTCCATGTTCCTCTGCCTCCCAAGTGCTGGGATTAAAGGTAGGCACCATCACCACCATGCCTGGCCCAAAAATACATTTTTCTAATGGGATAAAAAACAAACAAAAAAACTGAACAAGCAAAAGAAAGACCTCTAAAGTACTCTTTAATTTGTTGAAGGAACTGAATAAAACACTGTAATATGGAAAGAATTTTCATGTACACAAAATCAGAGATACTACTATAGAAAATACAATATTAACAAAAGAGATTGGTATGATTAACTCAAACTCCACAACAATCAAAGTCCCCATGATATACCTCACAGATACAGTACAGAGAATCTTACAAATTTCCATGGAAGCACAGAGACAGAGACTCTGAGGGTACAGAGCAACCCTCAGGGCAAAGCTCAAGTTGTCCCAGCTTTGATTCCAGATGACACTACAGAGCCACATGACCAACAGTACCACGGGAGTGGCAAAAGGGTAGACATACACCCCAGTGAAACAGAGTAACAGGTTGAGAACCAAATCAACAGCAATGAGCATATGAATGTCAGCAAAATACCACACACGTGTTGCATAATTATGGGGTTGGGAGAAGTATCTATGCACACAGAAAATATGGACCCAGGTCCCATTCTCTCCCACTGTACAATGAATCACAAACCTTCATGTGCCATCTGTAACAGTGAAGCCTGCTGAGTAGAAATACAACCATATGTGGACACGGGGAACTTGTCTCTGAACAGAAACTACAAATCATGACACAAGAGCACAAACCGACAAAAAGAAAATGTATTCGATATGGATGTATTTCACAAAAAGTTTCCAGACACAAGAAGCAATCAATGTAGAATCATAGGGAGAAAACAGACAGTGATGCAGGGAGGCTTCAACATGTACCATTCAGTGAGACATAAGAAAATCAGACAGAAAATCAATGTCTGGCAGGCATCCTGAGAATCAACCACACAACAGCAGGAGAGTCCCAGCTAGAGTTCTCTAACTCTAAGAAATATTCTCACTTGGGAGTCAGAGGCAGGAGGATCTCTGTTCGAGGATAGACTGGTCTACAAAGTGAGTCCAGGATAGCCAGGGCTCTGTTATACAGAGAAACTCTGCTTGAAAAACCAAAAAGAAAAAGAAAGAAAAAAAGAAATATTCTCCAGTGTGGCCATGCCCTAGAAATATCAAAATTAAAAATTAATGTTTTAAAAACTCTCTTCTCTAAGAATCTGAACCAGAGACACCAAAGCAGATAGAACACAGAATATATTAAAAGATAAATAAATAACGACTCATTACTAGCATGTTCTAGTTCAGACATGGATAGACAAAGTAGAGGAGGTCTATGTGCTTTAAAGATTCTAGGCTACTTGCACCAAAATCTTACAGATTTTTCTTTTGTAGAAACAGAGAAAATAATCCAAAAATGTACAAACTTATGAGAAACACAGGCTTTAAAAATTGAGAGAAGGATCAAACCTACAGTTGATTTCAAAATATATTAAAATTATAGTGATACAAACTATTGAATACTGGCATAAAGACAGACAATAGGAGATAGCAATGGGAAGACAATGTAGATGGAGTTCAACACTTTAGAGGGATACTAAGCAATTCTTGTTAAATTCTTGCTGGGATTATTTTATGGAATGAAGAAATTACCCCTAAAAGATATAGAATTGAAGAAAATGCAAAAAGCTCAAAATTTCAAAGCAGGAAAAACCTAAAGGCATCAAGTGTCCAAAGAACTACATTAAACAAAGTAGTACATTAAAATTATAGAAATGAAAACCATTTAATATTGGTATGAAGACAATCAGCAATGTGAATGGAAAAGGGACAGCATTACTTACATTCAAAATAAAATAAAATCATAATTGTTCCTAGTATTTATTCTTACATAGTGAGTCTTCTAATACCCACAATAGGATAATCCTGAGGAAATTATTCTCAGCGGAATTCTGCAGAATCATTTTTAGTGAAACAGAATTTGGCAAAGCCAATCATACATTCCACTTCCACTGTCACTTCAACCCCTTTCCACCCCTTCATCAATCCCTCCTTCATACCTGGATCCTTTGGTACTGTTGCCTCTCTTTCCACCCTCCAGGGCTCTTTGTCCTACTCCATGATGAACAGGTCTGGATGAAGAGTGTGAGAGACCTGCATATGAAAAAGAGGTTCTTCAGTAAGTACCAGGATTCCTAACATAGTACTGTGCTCAGCAGAAACAGAGAAAATTGAATAGAAGATTCTACAAATGATCCCCCAAATGTCAAACAGAGTCAGCACACTGAAAATATTTAGGGAACATTTTAAGTTTCCATAACTTGAATCCTTCTTCTTCTTCCTCCTCCTCCTCCTCCTCCTTCTTCTTTTTAGGTTTTTTGAGACAGGGTTTCTCTGTATCCTTGACTGTCCTGGACTTACTTTGTAGACCAGACAGGCCTTGAACTCAGAGATCTGCCTGCCTCTGCTTCCCTAGTGCTGGGATTAAAGACGTGTGCCACCCTGCCCAGAATCCACTTCTTTTTTAAAAAAAAATTATTTATATATTCATTTTACATCCTGATCACAGGCCCCTCCTTCTCCTTTGCTGGGTCCCAAACTCCCATCCCTTCCTCCCTCCCCGTCACCTTCTCCCAAAAAGGGGTGCCCACTGCCCCATATCATCCCACCCTATCACATGGAGTTGCATCAGGACTGAGCACATCTTCTTCCATTGAGGCCATGCACTACAGCACAGTTAGGGGGAAATGGTCAAAAAGCAGGCATCTGAGTCCATGTCAGAGACAGTCCCCAATCCATTTGCTAGGGGACCAATATAATGACCAAGCTGTCCATTGGTTACATGTGTATAGAGTAGCTTAGGTCCAGTTCATACATGCTCTTTGATTGGAACTTCAGTCTTTGTGAGCCCCCATGGACCTACGTTAGTTGTATCTGTTGGTCTTCTTGTGGAGTTTTTGTCTCCTCTGGGTCTTTCTATCCTTCTCCCCATTCTTCCACCAGACACCCCATGTTCCACCTAATGCTTGGCTCTGAGTCTCAGCCTCTGTTTGGATCCTCTGCTGCATGGAGGTTCGCAGATGACAGTTATGCTATGCTCCTGTCTGTAAGCATGGCAGAGTATAGGGGTTGGCTCTCTCCCTTGGGATAGGTCTCAGGTTGGGCCCATCACTGATTCTGGCATATCTTTATCCTTACACTTCTTGTATATAAGGTAACTTTTGGGTTTAAGTTTTTGTGCATGGGTTAGTGATCCCCACCCTCCCCTATAAGTCCTACCTAGCTACAAGGAGGCCTTTTCAGTTTCTGTATCCTCCACTGCTAAGAGTCTCAGCTAGAGTCACCCCTATATTCTCCCAGGGGCCTACCCTGTTACTGGTCTCCAGCTTGTCTCAGAGATGACCCCTCATTGGTTTCCTATCTTTCTCCCAGCCCTCTCAACACCCGCCGTCAGCTCTCCCTCTCCTACCCAGTTCCCTCTCTTCATTCACTTCCAATGTCTACTCAAAACTCAAGGGCAGAAATGGAGCTGTGTTGTTAGAGTGATAGTATACACTACCGAGTATCTGACTTCACCATGGAACAACAATGAAAGAAGCATTACACCTCCCAAAAGGACAAACATGAATAATCGATGAAATTTCATGAAAACTTTGTCTTTTCCTCCAAGGATTTCACTTTCCTCTGTGAATTGTGAGACTCACTCATACACAGTTCACACGTATGCACTCATTTTCCCAGGAACTCCAAGGAGGAGCAGAGGGAGACTCCAAGCAAACTATTCTCACCCACAGAAATCAGACTGCTACAATTCTGCAATATTGAGGTTCAGTATAAAACCCTAGGAGCAGGATCCAGGCATTTCCCACCCTTCCTGAGAGAAGTCTACCATCACATCACTGCATGTCAACAACTCTGAAATAAAAAGCAACAGCCTGGCCATATGTCCATGGTCAGAGTGCATTTCTTGCACCAGGAAAGGTACCTTCTAACTTTGTCCTAATATATATTCTGTTTTCTAACTGTGAAAACAGTGTGGCCTGATATTCTCACTCTCAACACCCATACTGTACCTTTCTGGACTCTGAGGTGTGCCTTAAAACCTCAGTATAAAAACACACATTTGTTGTATTTACACCAAAGTGCATGCATCTCAAATAGAAAGTTAATGGCAAGTAAAGTTTACTTAATAAATGTTAAGATTTACAACCATAGCTGTGTAGCTTTGTTTTAAAAAGTTTATTTTCGAACTGATCAAACTCTGCAGTTACTTCTTATGGGGCTGATAGTTAAGCTCTCTGGGATTCTCAATCCTCCATGTCAAATGCCACTCTCTTGAATAGGAAAAGGGTAGATCAGGGGAGTTGGAAAGTATGTTTGAATTTAGATGCCAACAGTTTTGGTTTTTGCACAACAGCAAAAAAGAACCGTGTTTGCAAACATCAACACATAAATTCAATTAGTCTAAGAGATACATTTTATGAGAATATTCTGGAAACCCCAGATAACTGATGAAATCGGCCTGTGCCCCATTTCATAAGGTCTCAAACTTATCTTCAAGAATATTACCCGGCCAGGCGTGGTGGCTGGCGCACGCCTTTAATCCCAGCACTCGGGAGGCAGAGGAAGGAGGATCTCTGTGAGTTCAAAGCTAGCTTGGTCTCTACAAAGTGGGTCCGGGACAGCCAGGGATACATAGAGAAAACCTGTCGGGGGGGGGGGGCGGGGAGGGAGGGAGTATTATCCTGCAACAAATTGTGAGAGTTACCGTATCCTTAGGAGCAGCAGAAAATCCGTGGTCCAGTTCCTACCTGTCTCCCCACAGCTCCTCTAACCTGGGAGGTTCCAGGACCGCCTGGCTGTTGTCCCCGCCACTGTGTTGCTGACCAGTGACTCTCCCCGGCCACCCCGCGCGGCTCCAGTGGCTGTGATAAGTTTTCACATCCACGCCAGACCTCCAGCCCGAGTCCGCCACCCACCCACCCACCACCACCACACAACAGACAACTGCCTGTGGATCCTCAGCGAATGGAGGGTTTTCCGGCCCCTCCCTCCTACAGTCCTTGGAGGCCGCCTTTGGGCCCGCCCCTTGTAGACAGCTTCCGGTTACGTAGGCCCTCTGACACTCCTCCACCACACACACCCACACACCCCACCACCACGCCCTATCCCAACCCCCACCGCCGGTTCAATTCCTCGGTCCACTTGAGTTTTTCAGGCCTTTCCAGCCTGCTTTCTTTTTCTCGTCACTCCTCTGATCCAGACCAGTTGCTGCGCCATGGAGAGCCATCCCTCCGACTCTGTCTCAGGCTGCCTTACACACAGGTCCAGCTGTCAGGGACCCGCATACAGCCAGGGTTACACACAGAAACCCTATCTCGAAAAACCAAAAAAAACAAAAAAAGAAGTGCTGGGCGTGGTGGCGCACGCCTTTAATCCCAGCACTTGGGAGGCAGAGGCAGTCGTATCTCTGTGAGTTCAAGGCCAGCCTGGTCTACAGAGCGAGTCCAGGACAGTCAAGGATACACAGAGAAACCCTGTCTCCAAAAAACTGAAAAAAGAAAGGAAAAAAGAAAGGAAGGAAGGAAGGAAAGAAGGAAAGAAAGAAAGAAAGGAAAAGAAAAGGAGTATTATTTTGCAACAGACTGTGATAGTTGCGTCTCCCTGCAGCTTATCTGACATGGGAGGTGAAAAGAAAAGAAAAGAAAAGGAGTATTATTTTGCAACAGACTGTGATAGTAGTATACTTAGGAGAAGCAGAAAATCCGCGTCTCCCTGCAGCTTATCTGACATGGGAGGTTCCAGGACTGCCTGGCTGCTGTCCCCGCCACTGTGTTGCCGACTAGTCAATCTGCACAGCCTCTCAACATACTTGCTCCCAGCCTAGACCAGAACTGGATCTAGTGGAACGCTGCATCCCAGTACCTGATCCCCACAGTATATTCTGAGCCCTTCAGATAAAAGACAGGGCTAACATCTCCACTGGAGGCTACATACTTCAGACCAAACAATAACAGGCTAAATTCAGAAGCCAGAGTTCCATCCCCAACACACCAAAATGACGAACCAAAACCAAATATTACAATTGTGACTTGGGGAGAGACACTTAAGGAACTTAGAGTTTGAAAAGAAATAGATGTCTCAAAAAGCCCATTGCTAACAGCCATAGGATGATTTATTCTACGTTTTACTGCTTTCACCACTAGATGGTGGTCTTGTCATTTTCCTAACTCAAAACGAGTTTGTCTTCTGTGATTCATGCTAAAGGTGCTTTCAGATAAAACAGAGAAACTCTTTGAAGAAGAAAAAAAAATGCAATGGTGAATGAAGAGACTCTTCGCTGTCCCAGATACAGAAAATAAGTAAGGCATGTGGACCCAGCCCTAAAAAGTCAGATACACCATCCCGTCTGTTTCACTCTGGGATCACTGAGGATAAAGAGGTGGTTATGAATTAAGAAGGGAAACAGGGGAGAGGGCTAAGACATGCCATTCTCTAGACTCCATGCAACCACTGTAATCAGTAACCAACAGCAACTGTACTTACCTGGATTGACTTCACACAAGACCACAAGGAGTCTAGGAAAGGGAATGGCTCACTTTACCTCTCAAATGTTGGCTATGGATAGACATAGTCTTTCACAGTCTCACAGATGGCTCTGGTTAATCTCAGTGAGTACCAGACCAAAATGAATACAGATGAGCACAATAGAGGGATTTGTTGAAACTGTGAGTAGTAGAGATAGGAAGTGAGAATGGGCATTATTTGAGGCACACACACACATAAACGTGTGTAAGCATGGATGTATGTGTGCATATAAGTACATATGTATATAATATACATATATACATATTTGAGGCAGACACACATATTTATATATACATATATACAGTATGTATACATATATATGTACATGTAAATTTGTATACATGTAAATTTTTATATATGTATATATATACACAGTGTATGTATACATGTGTGTGTTTGTATGTGTGAATTAGCTAATAATGACAAACTAATTAGCTAAAAATGACACATCACTCTGTAATTTCTTTTTGGTTGTATCATTATCTGGTTTAATATGAGGTAACACTAAGAGTCAGGAAGTCTTTTTTTGTGTCAAGAACTATTTTTAAGTAGGTTTGCTGTTAATTCTTCTTTGCACTTCTGATAGAATACAGTCAATCTGTTCCTGGGGTTTTTTTTAGGGGGGCATTTTATTCCTGCTTCAGTCTCAATGAAACTTCTAATTCTGTTTATATTATTTATTTTATGTTGTTTAAATTTAGTATGTTATATACACCTGGAAACTCATCTATTTTCATTAGAGTTTCCAATTCAGTGGACTAGAAATCTCTAATGTCAGAAGACATATGATCCACCTGTTTGCTCATGTATCAAGTAGGCTGGATAGACATAGTCTCCCACAGTTACCTTGGGTAATTGTCAAGACATGATAACAAAAAGTTATATGTAGTTGGGCAAGGTCATGAAAGCCTTGAAACTCAGCAGTTAGGAGACAAAAGCAAGGGGACTCTGAGTTCAAGGCCATCCTGATCTACATAGTCTAAAACACAGAGAGACTTTTTCTCAAAATAAAGCAAACTCCTCTGTAAAGAATAGCTTCATGGTTGGGCATGGTGGCGCATGCCTTTAATCCCAGCACTCAGGAAGCAGAAGCTGGTGTATCTTTGTGAGTTCAAAGCTATCCTGGTCTACAAAGTGAGTCCAGGACAGCCAGGGCTGGTGGTGGTACAGAGAAACCCTGTCTTGGAAAAAACAAAAAACAAACAAACAAAAAAAAGAATAGCTTCATGGTATCAGAATCACATCAGTGATCATCATGGCATGATAATCCTAAGAATACAGTAGCAGCAAACATGCTTTCGTGGTAAACAACAGCTCTCTAACTGGACTTAAGACACACTTAAAAGGGAAACCATGACTGGTTTCTTGCTACTTTCTCAGTGCTGTTAAATCATGAATCTTGGAGGAGATCCTACAACTACCACTTTACTAAATGAGCATAATCCCTAAGAAGATTCTAAACATTTTTCCTTGCACCCACAGATAAGCATAGTCTTCATCTCTCATCAAGAAAACTTCTCTTTGCAACAGACAGAGAACACTACAAAAAACCCACAAAATGCAGAGTAGTGGAGTCCAGGCCTAATGGAGACATCTATAAAACACTTCTAAACCTAAGGTTCAAGGAATATTTTTGAAGAGGAGGTAGAAAGATTGTAAGAACCAGAGGGTTGGGAAGTTTGCAATGAGAGTTTGTTTACTAGTAATGCCAGAAGCTACATCAACAAAATCTCACCAAACAGGAGCTGAGCAAGGACAACAGACAAGCCCACAAGGCCTCACCCTACACAGAGAACTACAGGCAACTGGGAAATGCGGGGAGCTGTTGTAGGATAAGTGATCACATTGGGAACCCTGAGATTATGAACTGGAAAAATCTGTTTCTAATTGTGTTTTGGCTCAGCCTTTGATCCTTGAGCTTTTTATTTACTGTAAACAAGTACTTGTGGTATGGCTCAACCCTAGAACACACTTTTAATCCTAGAGGTAAGTAAAGTCAACTATAAGTCAAGAGGCAGAACAAGTATTCAGCTGAGGAGGGACATTGAGCTGGAGGTATTTAAGACAGCATGGAGGAGAAAGGGCTTTTTCCTTCTAAGATGTCAGATAATGAAGTTGGAAACCTGAGGATTACTGGCCAGCTTCCAGTCAGCTCATCTGAGGGTGGAAGTCTGTCTTTCAAGCCACTCAGTACCTCCTCCAGGCAGCTTGTCTTGTCTGGTCCAGGCAGCTTGACTGCTGTCGGCTTCATAGCTGATCTGAGCATCTTCTGTGCAGACAAGCTCATCTTGTCTGATACTGTCAGCAGTCCTTACCGATTATATATGCCTGAGGCAGGAGGGCACTAGTACATCGTGACAGCTTCTGGGACTTCCTGAAGCTATTATGTTTTCTATTTCTGAGCATTGGAAATTTCTTTGCAGGACTCAAATGAGATGTCCATGCAGATACATGTGAACCTATCTATCATTTTGCAACCCAAGTAAAAACTAAAGAGAAAGAGGATAGTAGAACAGGTGTGACATAAAAGAATGGGGTATTGGAAAATATGTGCTAAATGTTTAACTAGGGATAGGGGCAGGAAGAATGGAGGAAGAGTGGTTGAGTTAACCAAAAGGAAGGATGTATGAAGATATGAAGAAGTCTTATGAAATTCTACTATCTTTTTTTGTTTTGTTTTGTTTTTCAAACCAGGGTTTCTCTGTGTAGCAGAGCACTGACTATCCCAGACTTGCTTTGGAGACAAGGCTGGCCTCAAACTCACAGAGATCTGACGGGCTCTGTCTCCCAAGTGCTAGGATTAAAGGCGTGTGCCACCACACCCAGTGTGAAATTCCACTATCTTACAAATTAGTAGGAAATATACTTTTAAAAGCTTTGAACAGATAAATTCAAAATGGGTAAATAATGCTGCTCCCAGATACCAGTTCTAGTAAACGAAACTCTAGCCTGCATTGGTGATCTGCCTAGGACTTACAGGTCAAGGAGGCCTCAGAGGCACCATGACGAAACAGGTCATTGCCAGTGCTCTTTCTTGGCCACCATATGTACATGGTGTGTTGAAGACACCAAACACTTTTGGTTGCAAGATACAGAGAGCAAACGTACCAGGAAACTCTCCCTGCTGGCTAGCTTTCAGAGCACCTTTTATAACAAGGGCCTGTGCAGACTCCTGGCAGAGAAAAGATGTCCATGGTCTTATCCCATGATCCTGCATCCCAGTATTCCAACCTATAAGCACTGGTGCAATACTGCCATGACTGCTTATGGGTACAACCAATCTGTCTCCTAATTAGATTTGAGATCTGTTCCATAGAGGGTATTATACCTGGTACTGAAAACATGGTAAAAAAAAAAAAATGATTCTGTAACTATAGGTCCAAGGGCAGAAGCTATTGATGTTTTGCTAATGATCATGTTGTTAATCTGCCATCTAAATATTCACATTTATAAGTATCGATTTTGGGGGCTGGAGAGATGACTCAGCAGTTAAGAGCGCTGGCTGCTCTTCCAAAAGACCCAGCTCAAATCCCAGCACCCACACGGTAGTTCACAGCTGTCTGTAATTGCCAGGTATGGTGGTGGACACCTTTAGTCCCAGCACTAGGGAGGCAGAGGTAGGAAGATCTCTGTGAGTTCAAGGTTAGCTTGGTCTACAAAGTGTGTCACAGACAGCCAGGGTTGTTATACATAGAAACCCTGTCTTGAAAAAACAAAAACAAACAAACAAAGAAAAGTATCTATTTTTACCACTCTCAACCTTTGTGAAAGAAACCTCTTGCAGTTGGTAGTGGGGTAATAAGGAGACTCATAACTGTTAACAAAGTACTAAGAACAAGCAATTGTGTAAGATGGAGGCAATTACCATTTCATCATGCCTGAGGACCTCTGAGTCTCCTTTCAGTCCATGAGGGTCTACTGGCCGTTAATGAAAGCTATATCATTTTAGTTTAGAGTAAATACTTTCACATATTTGTTTCAGTACTTCAAAATGAATTCCCATATGCCTTCAGGGATTTCTTTTACATCCTTCCTTTCTTTTGTTTCAATATTAGATTTTCGAGATTTTTTTTGTGTAGCCTTGGGTGTCTTGGAATTTGCTATGTAGAACAGGATGGCTTCAAACTCATAGAGATCCACCTGCTTATAGAGATTGAAGGCATGCACCACCACACCTGGCACTATTATGAAGTTTTGGATGTTGAAAAACATAAATGTTTCTATTACAGCTTTTTCAAGGGGCTAGAGAGATGGCTTAGTGGTTAAGAACACTGACTATTCCTTCTAGAGGACTGGGGTTCAATTACCAACACATACATAGCAGAGCACAACTATCTTTAATTACAGCTTCAGAGGATCTGATGCTCTCTTCTGTGTTTTTTTTTTTTTTATCTCAACCATTTGATTTTACCAATGAAGACTCTGGAACAAGATGCTGGGGTGAAAACCTGCTAGCTCAGAGGCAGAGAAAGCACTCAGCTGAATTCTCTACTCCATTGATGTTCCAGAAGGAAAAAGCCCTTTCTCTCTCTCCATGGTATCTTAAGTACCTTCCAGTTCAATGTCCCTCCTTTCTGTCTATGTATGCTCACTTCATTTTGGCTGGTTGCTTGCTCCACCTCTTGACCTATAGTTGACTTTATTTAGCTCTTGAATTAAAGGTGTGTGCTAGGGCTGAGCCACACAAGCACTTGTTTACAGTACACAAAAAACTCTAGGATCAAAAGCTGAGCCAAAACACAATCAGAAACAAATTTTTCCAGTTCACAATCTTGGGGTTCACAATGTGATTATATATCCTGCAACACTCTTAAGCCCTCTACAGGCACCAGGCAAACATGTAGTGGGCAGTAATACAAGCAGGCAAAGCATCCATAGGCATTTAAAATAACAAAACAAAAACCCAAAAAAAACAGCTTTTCATATAATTACATTTGCACAATTTTATTTTAACATAAATACATATTTTCTAAGATTTAGATGTTCCTTAAAGGCTTTCACAAGTTTCTTTTCATGTGACTTTCTTTCTTTAAGTTTTTTGGTTTTTTTTGTGACAGGATTTTTCTTTGTAGCCTTGGTTGTCCTGTAACTCATTCTGTAGAATTTGAGGGTGACCTCAAATTCAGAATTCAAGAGATCTGCTTGCCTCTGCCTCACAAGTGCTGGGATTAAAGTGATGTGCCACCATTTCTGGCTATTTATGTTTTTATTATGTATACTGTTGTGAGTCTTAAGCATAGACTATTGTATAAATGTTCTGTTACACTATTTACAAAGCATTTTTCTCTCCAGTATGAATTTTCTGATGTGCTGTAAGAATTGAGCACCTAGTAAAAGATTTACCACATTCTGTACACACGTAAGGTCTCTTTAGTATGAATTCTCTGATGTCTTCTAAGATATGAATGCTAGATAAAGGATATGTAGTAATCTTTGCATTTATCAAGTTTTCTCTCCAGTATGAATTTTCTGATGTGCTCTAAGAGTTAAGCTCATAGAAAAAGATTTATCACAATGAAAAATAAAAAGATTTATTTACAATGTAAGGAATTACATTGGTAAGGTTTTTCTCAAGTATGAACTCTCTGATGCCTTCTAAGATGCGAGGCCTGTGTAAAGGATTTGGTACATACCTCACATTTGTAAGGTTTCTCTCCAGTATGGATTCTGTAATGCCTTTTAAGATGTGATAATTCAAGAAAGGACTTACCACATTTTTTACATTTGTACAATTTCTCTAAAGAATGAGTTTTCTGATGCCTTCTAGATGATGAACAGTGGGTAAAGGATCTATCACATGCATTGCATTTGTAAGGCTTCTCTCCAGTATGGAGTCTGTAAAGGCTTCTAAAGTGTGGAAGTCGATGGAAGACTCTGCCACATTCTTGACAAGTATAATGTTCCTCGGCAGTATGGATTTTCTGATGTCTCCTGAAACTGGAACAGTGGGCAAAGGATTTGTCACACTCCTTACATTTGTAAGGTTTCTCTCCAGTATGCAATTTCTGATGGCTTTTAAGTGCTGACGACTGAGGAAATGACTTTCCACATTCTTTGCATTTGTAAGGTTTTTCTCCTGTATGAAGTCTTTGATGTATTTTAAGACTTGAGCACTGGGTAAAGAATTTGTCACATACCTCACATTTATAAGGCTTTTCGCCAGTATGGATTCTGTAATGCCTTTTAAGATGTGATAATCGAATATAGGACTTACCACATTCTTTGCATTTGTATAATTTCTCTAGAGAATGAATTTCTGATGCCTTCTAAATGATGAATAGTGGCTGAAAGATCTGTCACACTCATTGCATTTGTAAAGCTTCTCTCCAGTATGCCATTTGTCCTTATGCATTTTCTGATAGGTTTTATGAAATGAATTTCCACATTCTCTGCATTTGTCAGGTTTCTCACCAGTATGAAGTCTTTGAAGTGTTTTAAGATTTGTGCACTGGGTAAAGGATTTGCTACAAGCATTGTACTTGTAGAATTTTTCTCCAGTGTGAATTCTCTGATGCACAGTGAGGCTTGAAGAAGTACTGAAGCATTTCCCACACTGATGTGGCTTCTGTCCAATGTATATTGCTTGTTGCAAAAGACTGTATGTAGAACCAAAAATGTCCTCATATTCTTTTTGTCTGTGTTCTTTTTTTACATTGTAGAGTCTCTGATCTTGACTAATGCTGGAACACAAATTTAAAGATTTCTCACAGTCTTTGGATTTACAAGGTTCTTCTCCAGTATGCACACTTTTATGTCTATCTAGGTTTGATGAATCAAAAGAGGCATCCCTGCGATTACTGCATCTGTAGTTAGTAGAGTTTTCTGTAGTTTTACAAAGTACACAATTGAAGGATTCAGGAAGGATTTTGCCAAGCTCATTACAGTGACAAGACTCCTTTTCAGTCTTCACACATTGATGGACAGTATCACATATGCAATAGTTCTCTGGAAAATGAGTAGAAGTCACATTAATAGGGCTTGTTTCAAGATTAAATGTGATAAATGACTATCTCCCTAAATTTTCTCTTAAGAAACTACTTAGAATAGAGCAGTCAGTAGTCCACATTTTTCATTCATTGTATGGTTTCTCAAAAAACAAAACAGAACAAAAAACAAAGTCACAGTCTTCAATGAATTTAAACAATTAATATAGGAATCAGTAATTAGCTTTGGTTCAGCAATGAAGAGTACATTTCGAAAGAGCTACTTCCTTTTAAGTTTAAAGGCTTACCAGGAGTGGTGATGCATGCCTTTAACCTCAGCAGAGGCAGGCAAGTCTCTATGAGTTCGAAGCCAGCCTGGTCTACAAAGTGAGTTCAGGACAGCCAGGGATGCACAGAGAAACCCTGTCTCGAAAAACAAAACAAAACAAAAAAAAGATTAAAGGCTGACTTAAAAGAATCAAAGGGGAGACTGGAGAGATGACTCAGTGGTTAAGAGCACTGACTACTCTTCCAAAGGACCCAGGTTCAAATTCCAGTACCCACATGGCAGTTCACAGCTGTCTGTAGTTTCTGGATGTTGGTGATGCACACCTTTAATCCCAGCACTTGGGATGCAGGCAGAGGCAGGTGGATCTCTGAGAGTTCAAGGGTAACCTGGTGTATAGAGTGAGCTTAGGACAGCCAGTGGTAGATACACAGAGAAACCCTGTCTTGGAAAAAAAAAAAGAATCAAGGGGTTTATTTTATTTAAGATACCAGAAAAAGTTTTTTCTTTTATATTTTTGGTTGTGAGCCTAGCCTTTAATGGCTGAGCCATCTCTCCAACCCACAAAAAGTTTTTTTCTACTGCCAAACTTTCTCAAGTCTCCTTTTGTTTCCATGACAGCTTTTTTTTTTTTTTTTTGGTTTTTTGAGACAGCTCTAGCTGTCCTGGACTCGCTTTGTAGACCAGGCTGGCCTCGAACTCACAATGATCCGCCTGCCTCTGCCTCCCAAGCACTGAGATTAAAAGCGTGCGCCACCACGCCCGGCTTTCCATGACAGCTTAATGGAGAGTTTACAACCTATAATGTCAGTACACACAAAGGATGAGTTAGGAATTCTACAAGCAAAATGTTCTCACCCACAGAGACCAGGTTTCTGTAATTCTCCAACATCACATCAATGTACAAAGCCCTCTGAGAAGAGTCCAGGCATTCCCACTCCTCCTGGAGGAAGTCCACAGCCACATCTTGGAATGTCAGCAAACCCTAAAATGAGAAAGTAGTTTGACCCATGTGCTACCAGGCACAGTGCTTTCCTAGGTATATGGAGACAGCAAAGGGATAGGTATGGAAGGCAAAATTTGTGAGTGACTTGATAGACAGAGTTTTGGATTCCCCCCCCCCCCCCACCAACAATAAGTGTAATAGTACTTCATGCTACCAATTTTAACATTAACATATAAGATAGATAGTTCATGTAATTAATTTTATGATAATATTTGGATCACTACCTGATCACTAACTGATAGAAAAATCTACATCATCCACATTTGATACAATCTAAAATTTTCTTTAACATGTGCATAAGTCAACTTAGACAAATTAATATTTTTAAAAGATCTGAAGAACATTTCACTAGCAAAGAGTTATACAAATTACAGGAAGTTCAAAAATACATCAAATAATAAAAATACATCAAATAATGTTTAGGCTGCAGTTAAGCACACACATGTACGTGTAGTAACTGTGAAGGCATTCAGAAGTGATATAGATTTCCTGTGAGTAAGTGAATATACTAACATATATATCTATATATAAATATAGAACTTGTATAAAATTTGAGCTATTGTGTCTGAATTTTGTAGTTTTTAATTTGTTGCTTTTTATTACGTATGCTATATTGTCTAATGGATTTTAGGTTAGTAGTGTTTATGAGTCTTCTGTTATTTCTCTGACAATACAAAATGGTGAAATATTCTGGCTATTACAAGAATCAAGAACAGAAATATAAAATTGTGGCTCAGAGCCCATTTCCAAAATCTCCACTTTAAAACACTGTGGCTTCAAGGTAGGGTAGTAGAGCTATAGTCAAGGGACTCACTATCTCCAGGGATGTTCTTTCTTCATCAAATACCCTCAAGACTTTTCTTTTTAGTTTTTTGACACTTTTTTGTGTAGTTCTGGCTGTGCTGGAACTCACTCTATAGACGAGGCTGTCCTCAAACTCAGAGATTCTCCTACCTCTGCCTCTCAAGTGCTGGGACTAAAGTAGTATGCCATCACCTGGCTCTTCAAGACATTTTTAAAAAATAATTTATTTATTTTTATTTTATGTTCATTGGAGTTTTTCCTGAATGTATTTCTGGGTGAAGTTCTCAGATCTTGGAGTTACAGGTAGTTGTGATGTGGAGCCTGACTGAATCCATCTTCAAAAAAAGATTCCATTTTGTATTAAGTTTGACTCAGAGCTGACCTCCAGTTCCAGAACAACATGTTGTTCCCTCATCATCACCAGACAGCTCACTCTGAGAAAGCACGCAAAAAGTCTAAACAAACTTTCTGATTGTCAAGCTGGCCGCAGATAGTCAGTAACAATGAGCCAGTCAGAAATGGACATGACTAGTTACCCAAATGTTATCCAATCATATGGTAAAGAACCTGCTTCTTTGTGCAAGCCTCTATATAAACCTTGTATTTTTTGGAGTTTGGGGCTCTCAACTCAAACTGCTATGTCAGTGAGTATTAAAAGTCCAAGTTCTGAGCTTGTATAAACAACCTTCATGTATTTACATTGGAGTTGGCTCCTGGGTGGTCTTTGGGGTCTTGAGAACTGGGCAGAACAGTGACCTGCCATGTGGGTACTGGGAATTGAACCCAGGTCCTCCGGAAGAACAGTCCATGCTCTTAACTGCTGAGTCATCTCTCCAGTCCCTTCAAAACATTTTTATTTTTGCATTCCACATAATGCTACATAACACTTCCTGATCAAAAAAAAAAAAAAGTCTGCACAGTGGGATCCTGCCTGGGGTAGAGAGAGAGAGAGACAGACAGACAGACAGACAGACAGACAGACGGAGACAGAGAGAAATAAAAAGTACTGATCTCTCTAGTTTGAGAAGTTACCACTAAGCATACTAAGCAAGTGAATGATGTGAGCAGCAATTCTCCTTAGACAAAAGATAGGAGGTGTCAACAAACACATGGACACATCATCACTGTCAAGATACTAAACACCGAAGAGATATACAAGTAGAATACAATGAGAATCTACACTAAAGAACATCAATTTCTTGGCAAGATCCATGATCTGTACTCTCTAGTGTGCTCATATCTTTACTAGTAGGAACCAAGTATTTTCTTTTTTGTTGTTGTTTTTTGTTTTTGTTTTTGACAGGGTTTCTCTGTGTAATAGTCCTGGCTGTCCTGGCACCCTCTTGTGGAGCAGTCTGGCCTAGAACTCACAGAGATCCACCTGCCTCTGCCTCCTAAGTGCTGGGATGAAAGGCCTGTGCCACCACGCCTTAGTGCTGGCAAAACTAGATCAAGCAGGAGAATAACATTAAATTCTTATTTTTCACTTTTTACAAAAATCCATTTAAAATGGATCAAAAATCTTATTTAAAACCAGAAACACTGAAACCCAGAAACATAAGAAATACCTATCAGGATACTGGGATAGGCAAGAACGTATTGAAGAGAAGGAACACAACAGCACAGGAAGTAACTCCAAGCATCAACAGATGGGACTACAGGAATATACAAAGTTTCTGTACATCAATGGGAACAATCAACAGAGCACAAAGTCATGCACAGAATGACAGAGAATCTGCACCAGTGACACTCTGGATAGGGGCTCATATCTAGAATTCACCAAGAATTACAATCAATAAATGGGGAAATAACTGAATAGACACTTTAAGAAGACAGAAACAAATGGCCAATAAATATTGCAAAAAGAAAAAAATGCCACCAGAGAAATGGAAACTAAAACTACTTTGAAATACTGCTTCACTGCAGGCAGAATGGCTGTCTTCAACTAATCTGACAACAAATGGTAGAAAGGATGTGGAGAGAAAGGAAGTCTTATCCACTGCTGGTGTGTGTGTGTGTGTGTGTGTGTGTGTGTGTGTGTGTGTGTGTGTGCAAATTTAACACACACAAATGGAAGTTAGTTTGAAGATTATTAAAAAATTAAAAAAACAAATGTATGATCATGCACTTTCACTCTTAGCCATATACCTCAAGAACTTCACACCCCTCCATTGAGATATATACACCTCATGTGTACTGGTGAAATATTGACCACAGCAAAGAATTGGATTTAGAATGTGTAATATTAAGTGAGGTCATGCAGTGTCAGAAAGAAGCCATATTTTCCACCGTATTTAGAATCTATCCAATAATATATCTGTATGGAAACAATGTACATCTGTGGAGCCTCACTGATTCCATTTTGTACTAGGCCACAACAAAATATACCTGACCTTGCGTTCCAGGGGAGTTCCCCAGCCATAATTGGCCACTTACTCTGAGAAAGCACCCAAAACATCTAAATAAACTTTCTGCTGGTCAAGCTGGCCATTAATGGTTTGGCAACAACAATGAGCCAATGAGTGATAGAAAGGTCTGTCTGTTCAAATGTCCTTCAGTCTTATGCCAGAAACCCCTTTCTTTGCTTCAGACCATATAAAAAACCCTATATTTTCTGAGCTTAGGGCTCCAACTCTAACTGCTGCATCAGTGAAAGTTGTGAGTCCCTGTTCCAGCTTGAATAAACAACTCTCGTTTATTTACATCAGAGATGGCTCCTTGGTGGTCTTTAGGGGTCTTGCGATCTGGGGAGAACACATGTGGGCACAGAAGAACATGGAGAAAAGAGAAAATGAAAGGTTAAATATCAGGGGTAGAGGTAGGATTGAATGCAGGTAATGAAGACCAGTTATGAAATGGATATAAAGCTAATTGTTTTTCTAGTTCTAATTCTGTCACAGACCTTTTGCGTTTTGATGGTGGATAAGTTCATAAAAATATATTTGATAGTGAAAACATAAAATCAAATGGGCTCCAGAATGTGGTAGAAATTAGACTTTTTCAGTGAAATTAGTAGGCAGTTCAACTTAGCATCTGGTAGCTCATAGGGATTTGGACTGGTAAGATTGGTACCCTTTGAGGTTGCCAAGATGGAAACACAAACTGCCCTGTTGAACAGGTGTGGCTAAGAAATCACAAAAGCCTCTCAGAAGATGTCAGTTGCCTCGGCAACAGGACTGCTGGGAAATCATGAGAGACTTTGGACCCTCAGCCAAGGATCGAGAAATAAGACAATATATAAGCTAGAGGCTCCATGAGGCCGGTCTCCTCTCCTGCCTTCACCAACTGAAATCACATGCTGAAGAAGCACACAACAAGTTATGACATTAATCGAATTTAGACTTCGATAGATCCAAAGGCATGGCATGAAACCTGCTGAGAGAGAGTTCCTTCAAGGTGCCTGACTTGGGGCTCCAGAGCCCAAATAGAAAAAGGCAGTGAGGTGAGTGAAATTCGGAATCCACTTGGAGAGGCTTTTGGCTGTGAGGTTTGCCCAGGCCAAAGAGATCGTGTGGTGAGTGAAAAAAGCTGATGAAAAAGCTGGTCTTGGTTTGGCAGCTGGAACCAACTGACTTTATAAACTGGCCACAGTTTGGTGATAGAAATAAACTGTCCTTACGAACTGGCAAAGTAAGGCCCAACGGACTTTACGTTCAAAAGATACTACCTGGGCAGGCATGGTGGCATATACCTATAATCCCAACACTTGGGAGGCAGAGGCAGGCACATCTCTGTGAGTTCAAGGCCAGCCTGGTCTACAAAGTAAGTCCAGGGCAGTTAACGATACACAGAGAAACCCTGTCTCAAAAACCCTAAAAAATTAAAAATTAAAATTAAAGAAAAGATACTACCTGATGAAACTGCCATAAACCAAGTCACCCTACATGGACCTACGCTAAGACTATTAATGTCCTTTTAAGAAAATTAAAATAGTGTTAGTTAAGTGCTCTTACATAGATATTAGAGTGTTCTTAATAAATATTACAGAGTTCTTAGATAGATTATAGATGATAGATTATAGGGTTTAGGTTATAGGATTTAGGTATTTTATAGGTGATTGATAAGTATTAATAAATATGTGTGATAAATAAAAATTTTCTGTTACACCAGAGTTTGTTCCTAATGACTACTCTAATCATATAAAAGTTCATTATGTGGTTATCTTTAAAGAGCTCTGAAGTAATTATTTAAGATTTAATAAACAGAAATTTGTCAGTAACCTCAAAAAAAAGTTTGTTCAGACTTTGAGTCTGGTTAATTTCTTTTTTTTTTTTTTTTTTTAAATGAATAAAAATTTTTTTTTTTTTTAATGAATCAAAATTTTTTTTTTTTAATGAATCAACATTTTTTTTTTTTTTTTAATGAATCAAAAATTTTTTTTTTTTTTGGTTAATTTCAGTATGTGAATTTTTTGTTGTTTTTTTGCAATATCTTTTAAATAAGAAAGATTTGTTGCATCCAGAAAAATAGTCTTTTTAAATTGATGGAGAAACACAAGTGCACTTCAAGTTAGGCACAAATTAACACAATTCACTTCACTAAAGCAATACAGCACATAATAAATTAGAGGCAAAATATACACAGGAGAGATAGAAGAATTATCCATGAGAACATAGGAAATAATAAATTTTATATGAAAAGTAGATAAATATAAAGGAACTGGGAAGTAGCCATCCATGAGCTAGACAGAAAAACCCTAATTCTCACAGAGAAGGAAGAATAATACCAATAATCTAACCAGCAACAACATAAAAACCAAAAGCATAGGAAATAAAAACCCCATGAAGAAAAAAACCTAGCCACTCTGGATATCAATATGGAGAATCCTGAATTAAATAAAGAAGTCCTCAAGTCAAATAAATCTAGCACATGACCCAGCTACTCCACTATCGTTCACAGGACTCAACAACCTACTCCACTGATACATGCTCACCCATGTCCATTGCTGCTCTATTCACAATAGCTTTAAAAGGGAAACAACGCAAACGTCCTTCAGCTGACAAATGTATAGTGAAAATGTGGCACACATACACTATGGAATATTATTGAGCTGCAAAGAAAATTCAAATCATGAGATTTGCAGGTAAATGGATGGACTTAGAAAAGACAATATTGAGTGAGGTAATCAGGACCCAGAAAGACAGACATTGCATGTTTTCTCTCATAGGAAGTTCCTAGCTCCAACTCTTCAGATGAGAGTACACAACCTGGAATAACTGCAGTAACCAGAAAAGTAAAAAGAGACCACAGTGGGATGTGGGGGACAAAATAGAGGGGAATAATAGGAACCGGGGATCCAAAGGGGGAAATAGAAAAGCAGTGGGGCAGATTTAATTATGGAGAAGGGACACAGAAGAAGGTAAAATAACAGTAAGCATGTCAAAAAAGAGAGAGAGAAGAAAATAAATTTCCTTTAATAAACTAACCAAGTAGATGAAAGGTGTCTACAATGAACACTTTGATTCACTGAAAGAACTGAAGAAGGCATTGACTAGAACATAGAAAGATTTACACAGATGGAAGGACACAAAATATTGTGAAATCTGCAGTATTTCTGAAAGTGACTTATATTGTCAGTTTGAACATATGACCACAATATATTTCACAGAAACAGTAAAAAGAAACATAGAATTTATATTGATACTCATATTCCCTGGGTATAGAGCAACCCTAGGAAAATGTTACAATGTTCACACTATCCCAGAGTGATTCCACATCAGATAAATAAGATTGAGCAGCAGATCCAGAACCTGCCCAACAACAATGACCATGTGACTGTCACCAAAATACCACAAATATGTGCTGTAGGATAGATGGTCTCTTCAAACAGTAGAATTGGAAAAGATATCTATCTGCATATAAAAACATGACCCTGGGTCCATGTCTCTCCTACCTACAATAAATTACAGATATTCATGTACGATCTGAAACAGTGAAACCTGCAGAATAATACAAAGGGGCAACACTTGATACAAGAGCAGGAACTGAAAAATAGTACTATGTAAAATTAAAAACATCTGGGGAAATAGTAATAATTAAAAATATGAAGAGACAGTCTACACAGCCTATCCATGTATTAGATGTTTATAGTATAATGGAAAAAACCCAGAAACTATTTTAAAAAATCTTACAAATGAAGCTAATAATAATATAATCAATAAATATGCATATGAATTGAACCAATGTTCAGCAGCATCTGGAACTATGCACAACAGCAGCTGGAAGGGCCAATGTGTACATATTACAAAGCTCTATGGTATAGATCAAAAGATAATGTAAATTTAATATACAGAGATTCTAACTCTGCCTAGTCAGTGTTCACACTCAAGTTTCTAAAAAATAACAAATGCATTTCTTCTAGTAATTTTTTGAAATTTAAATGGGTAATATTCCCTAAGCAAAAGATGTAAACATACTACAACACTCAAAAAAAAAGAAAGAAAAAAGAAAAATGACAGCTGAGATTAAAGCATATATTTTCTACCAAAATTTCATTTCATATTTAAACATACAAAATACTGAGAAAGAAGAAATTTTTAAAAATACCATGATGATGTGACTATAAACAGCTATAAAGAAGACTGTTGATCATAATAGTGCGATAACAATTAAGACAAAAGTATCATAATACAAAATAAAGAGCATTAGGTAATGATAAAATGGTCCATTAGGCCAGGTGGTGTTGGCGTATGCCTTTAATCCCAACACTTGGAAGACAGAGGCAGAGGCAGGCAGATCTCTGAGATGGAGGCCAGCCTGGTCTACAGAGTCAGTTCCAGGACAGCCAAAGCTACACAGAGAAACCCTGTCTCAAAACCAAAACAAACAAACAAAAAAAATCAAACTGAAAAAAAAAAAAAAACAGAGCCAGGCATGGTGGTGCATGCCTTTAATCCCAGCACTTGGGAGGCAAAGGCAGGTGGGTCTCTGTGAGTTCGAGGCCAACCTGGTCTACAAAGCAAGTCCAGGACAGCCAGTACTGTTACATAGAGAAACCCTGTCTTAAAAAACAAAAACAAGCCGGGCGGTGGTGGCGCACGCCTTTAATCCCAGCACTTGGGAGGCAGAGGCAGGCGGATCTTTGCGAGTTCGAGGCCAGCCTGGTCTACAAAGCGAGTCCAGGACAGCCAGAGCTGTTAAACAGAGAAACCCTGTCTCGAAAAACCAAAAAAAAAACAAAAACAAAAACAAACGAAAAAATTGTCATTAGATAGAAAGTCCCGGTTCAACATACGTTGATCACAAAATCTCAAACGAAGACATTCACGCAGACAGAAAACAGGGGAATACATAAGACATGTAAAAACTGTCACCTTGCCTCATGTTTATTTCAAACATGAGAACACAATTTAGGAAAAGGTTTGTCTTCTCTATGACTCCAAGCAATTTGCTTATTTTACAGGAAGTAATTCTAAAAATACCAAGGATCAGCAAAGAGATGGAAAATACTAAGAGGACCAAACCTAGAGGTGACCTCAATGTATATTACAATCACAGCAATGGAAACTACTTAGAATTGACATCACAACACACAAAAGGAGATATCAATGAGAAGACAGAACAGATGGATTTAACAATCTGTAAATATAGTTCCTGATTCTCATCAAAACTCTGTTGGCATTATTTTCTGGAATGGAGAAATTAATACTAAAAGGCAGTGAATGTGCCAGAATATCAAAAGCTCCAAAATTCTGAAAACAATAAATTACCTACAGGTATTAATTTTCATCATTTATAATACATTAAAACCACAGAACTGAAAATCATTTAATATTGGTATGAAGACCTGATCAGTGATATGCATGGAATAAGGACAGCATCACTCACATGCAGAGTCAAATACAAGTTTATTTGCCTCCTAGTATCAATTCCTCTGTAGAAAGTCTTCTCATACCTACAATAGGATAATTCTGAGGAGACTTTTCTCAGTGGAAGCTCCAGAATTATTTCTAGTGAAACAGAATGAGGCAAAAATGATTTCATGTCCCACTTCCACACTCACTTGAACCCCTCACCACCCCTTCATCAATCCTCCAACATACCTGGATCCTTAGCTACTGTCTCCTCTCTCTCTCTCCACCTTCCAGGTCTCTTTGTTCAGCTCCATAGGCGAGCAGGTCTGGGTGATCAGTGAGCTCTGCACATGAGAAAGATATTCTTCAGAAAGTACCTGGATTTCTAATACAGTACTGTGTTCAGTAGATAAAGAGTGATCCCCAAATTGTCATGCAGTGTCAGAAAGCTGAAAATATTTAGAAAGAATTTTCAGTTAGTGTAACTTGAATTTCACTTCCAATCACAGCTCAGTTAAAACTCAAGGGACATGCAGGGCGTGGTAGCTCACACTTTTAATCCCAGCACTTGGAAAGTAGAGGCAGTGGGATTTCTGTGAGTTTGAGGCCAGCGTAGTCTACAAAGTGAGTCTAGGACAGGCAAGAATACACAGAGAAACCCTGCTCGAAAAAATAAACAAACAAAACAAAAACAAAAACAAAAAAACCACAAAAAACAAAACAAACAAAAAACAAAACCAAAAAGCCTCAAGGGGCAGAAATGGAACTGAATGAATGCAATGAGAATATTATACATTAGTGAGGTTCTGAATTTATCATGGATTAAAAATGATGGAAGTCTTACACCTCCCAAAGGACACACACAAAGAGAGAACGTTTCACTAAAATTTTCTTTGTTCTTTGATAATTTCATTTTACTTTGTGAGAAGTGAGACTCATTCACACATAGGTCACACTCTGGCAGAGTAATTTTCTAAAAAATCCCTGGGAGCAAGGAAGACTAAAAACAACCTATTCTCACCCCCAGAAACTAGACTGCTGTAATTCTGCAACATTCAGTCTCTGTACAAAGTGCTCCCAGCAGGGTCCAGGCATTGCCCTTATTCCTGGGAGATGTTCAGTCACACCACTGACTGTCAAAAACAACAATTTGAATAGTTGTCTTGGTGCACAATGGAAGAAGGACAGCATCTTCAACAAATGGTGCTGGTCCAACTGGATGTCCACTTGTAAAAGAATGAAATTAGACCCATACTTATCACCTTGTACAAAGCTTAAATCCAAGTGGATTAAAGACCTTAACATAAGCCCCGTCACCCTAAATCTACTAGAAGAAAAAGTGAGAAAAACCCTCGAACTCATTGGCACAAGTGACAACTTCCTGAACAGAACACCAACAGCTCAGGACCTGAGATCAACAATCTATAAATGGGACCTCATGAAACTGAAAAGCTTTTGTAAGGTAAAAGCCACGGGTCATCCGAACAGAACGGCAGCCTACAGACTGGGAGAAAATCTTCACTAACCCCACATCTGACAGAGGGCTAATATCCAAAATCTACAAAGATCTCAAGAAATTAAACGCCAAGAAAACAAATAATCCAATCAAAAAATGGGGGACGGAGCTAAATAGAGAATTCACAAAGGAGGAATCCCTAATGGCCGAGAGACACCTGAAGAAATGCTCAACATCCTTAATCATCAGAGAAATGCAACTCAAGACGACTCTGAGATTCCATCTCACACCTGTCAGAATGGCTAAGATCAAAAGTTCAAATGACAGCACATGCTGGCGAGGGTGTGGAGAAAGGGGAACCCTCCTCCATTTCTGGTGGGAGAGCAGGCTTGTGCAACCACTATGGAGGTCAGTATGGTGATATCTTAGAAATCTTGGAATAGCTTTGCCTCAGGACCCAGCCATACCACTTCTGGATATACATCCAAATGACTCCTCATGGAATCATAAGGAAGTCTCCTCACCTATGTTCATAGCAGCCTTATTTGTAATAGCTAGAAACTGGAAACAACCCAGATGCCCCTCAACTGAAGAATGGATTAAAAAACTGTGGTACATCTATACAATGGAATATTACTCAGCTATCAGAAACAATGAAATTATGCAATTTGCAGCCAAATGGATGGAACTAGAGAAGCTCATCCTGAGTGAGCTAACCCACAACCCACACTCAGAAGGATGCACATGGCACCTATTCACTTATAGTAGGATTTTAGATATATAGAACAGGATATCTGTACTACAACCAACACACCAAAGGGAACATGGACGTACTTTTTTTCTTTCATTTGTTGTTGTTGTTAGTTTTTGTTGGTTTGTTTGTTTGTTGGTCTGTTTTTTAGTGTTCCCTCCCCAGCAATGAGACACTTTTCACTGGTGGTACTGCCTTGTAGGCCCCCAATGTATGAAGAGGCTCTTGGCCCTCATATGACGTCTGAACTGGGGCGAGGGACTGTTATGTGGGGTCACTCCACCCACTCCAGAGGAGCAAGATGGAAGGGTTAGAGGGTAGAGGATGGGAGGGTGGGACTTGGAAGGGGGGGAAAGAGGACAATATGATGGAGATGTAACCTGAAGCAACCAATAAATAAATTTATTAAATAAAAAAAGCAGGTAACAGGTTTAAAACACTGTAAATAAATTAAAGGTTACAGCTGTTCAACCTGGCTTTATAAACCACCAAGAGTTGAAAAAAACTTAGAGCTAAGGTAAAATACATGAAATGCGTGGGGTTAGCCCATACCTTTAACTTCAGCAGAGACAGGAGGAGCACTATAGAGTTAGTTGTCTTATAAATTCCAGAGTTACAAGGAACAGGGTGGTGATGGTGCACACCCTTAATCCCATCATTCAAGAAGAATACACCCTTAATCCCAACACACTAGAGACAGAAACAGGCAGATGCCAGAGCTCAAGGTCAGCCTGATACAAAACAAGCTCTACATAGGGAAAAACTTTGATCCAGGGGCTGGGGAGCACATCTTTAATCCCTTCAGTTGGGAACCACAGGTCTTGATCCCAATACTTAGTATGCAGAGACAGGCACATAGGATCTGGAAGGATTTAAGTTTAAAAGCTACATACAAAATTCATGCTCAATGTAAACAAATTGTCCATTGAGATCTCAAAATATATACATTAAAGGTTTGTTTAGCTCCAAAATAACAAAATAATTTCTTCTTTAATCCAGATGGAAAGATAATACTCTATATATTGTCAAAAAAACAAATTTGCTCCAGGAAAAATATTACCTGAATCCCCCCCCCAAAAAAAAGGTAATTGTCCCAGAGTTAGGATTAGGGAAGGGCTCTGTTCTTATCTTTCCAGGAGACTTAAAGCATCCGTTCTAGGAATCCAGGGACAACTGGACAAGGGAAACCTCAGCAGAAAACAGATCAGACACCGAAGAAGATGAGCGGCTCAGACGATCCAGCCTTGCAGACTCCCTCAATAGTTGTTTCCTCAAAAGTCTACAACCACAACTCAAAATCACTAAGATCGTTCAGCTTCACAGACTGCTCCAGTCAGAACTTCAGTAAAGGCCTGAAGATCAGCTTCTGTCTACAAACTTCTTAGGACATCTAAATAGCTGAGCACAAAAAGACTGAACATCAAATGATTCTATTAACATTTTTAACCATTTTTCCATCCCTATTTGGGTCCCAAACAGGTTTACTACGTCCCAAATCAGCAGGAAGTCATTTATGATAGCGACGTCCCAGGCCCAGAAGGTGGGGAGGGTATTTCCCCCCCCTTTGGTTATTTGATGGATAACAGAAAATTTTGTCATTTAGGGGAAGAGACTACAAGCTGTTAAATGGTCATGTTAAATGGGTTTTGGAGGTTAGACCTAGGGACTTCTCTCTGTTGCTTTTCTGTATCCTTCTTTCTCTCCTATGTAGGAGTGAATAGACTTGAGAAAAAATGGGACATAGACATAGTAAAGATCAAAAAAAGGACAGATTATTGAATAAGCTCTTATACCTTTGTATATTGATACAACTTTAATACTATATTAGGCTAAATTGGTATTGATCATTGTATATTAATGCAAAATTAAGATTGTATTGGACTACATCAGTACTGATCTTAGTATATTGATACAAAATTAAGAATATATTTGGCCACATTGGTATTGATCTTTGTATATTGTTACAAAATTAAGGGTAACACTTCTTAAAGGTATTGTACCTAGTAATGCTTAAAAAGGAAATGTGAAGTTTTGGCCTTTTGCTACCAACCATCATAAACTGTTTAGTATAATTAAGAAATACAAGCCGGGCGGTGGTGGCGCACGCCTTTAATCCCAGCACTTGGGAGGCAGAGACAGGCGGATCTTTGCGAGTTCGAGGCCAGCCTGGTCTACAAAGTGAGTCCAGGACAGCCAGGGCTACACAGAGAAACCCTGTCTCGAAAAACCAAAAAAAAAAAAAAACATAAAAAAAAACAAAACATAGAAATACAAACTAACAGTCATGCAAGCGTGTCATTTTGTTAGTTACTATGACAGTCTATCACAGTTATTTTCTAAGCTACTCAGAAATCAAGTTGTTAAGAGACAGCAACATTTGCTTATCTAAACATAAGAGATAGACAGGGCATCTTCGAAAACCCCAAGAAATCTGCAGAGTATGGCATTCAAAGATGTTTTCTTAAATTAAGAATTTTTTTTGATATCGAGACATGCCAGCTCCTGACAGCATCCCCTATTCCACTCCTAGTAGAAGATGAGCATCGAAGAATCTCAAGTGTGAGATGGTTGAATTAGTGGCAAGCCTATCTCTTGGCAAAAAAATAAACAAACAAAAAACCCATGCTTCAACTGTAGACAGACTGCTGTCCAAAAAGGACAAAACTTGGAAGCAGGTAAGTTGACAGCCTAGCTCTGCCAAGACAGGGTAGGTAAGTCCTTCATAATTCCTGCTCTACAATCAATGTCTGTCAGAGAAACGGGGCCAAACGGCTGAAGATTGATGTTGTAATGTATGGAGAGAAAATAGGAACTGTTGAGGCAGCCATGGGTATGTCATTTCTTAGTTTTGGAAGCTGCGGGCCCTGCACTTCCTATATAATCTGATATATTTATCCCTTTCAAGTCTCTGAGGTGGTTGAAGAATAGATAGCTAGAGTCTCATAGCTAAATTTTGAGTTGTTTAGGAATCAAGAGGGTGTTCTGGATCTAAGAAGATGTTTTTAAAATTGTGATGCAAGTTAGTATGAAAGCTGAGTTAGACAGAGAACTTTAAACTCATGGAGAGAGTTAGATAGTAGAATGTTAAAGTCAGGGGCCAAATACATATGTGGACATTGAGAATGTATGCTAAGCTGTATAACTCTCATAATTGTGGCCTATTTATTTCAGTTGTTTTGTAGTGTATTTATTGTTATAAGAGAAAGAACCATTTGTTGGACTGAAAAAAAAAGAATTATGCATTGGGGGGAAGGGTGAGAGGGTAGGAGGGTGGGGCTGGGAGGGGTGGAGGGAGAGGGCTGTGATGGAGATGTAACTTGAAGTAATAAATAAACATTAAAAAAAACTTTACTGGGCTGGAGAGATGGCTCAGTGGTTAAGAGCACTGGCTGCTCTTCCAGAGGTCCTGAGTTCAATTCCCAGCAACCACATGGTTGCTCACAGCCATCCATAATGAAATCTGGTGCCCTCTTCTGGCCTGCAGATATACCTGCAGACAGAACACTGTATACATAATAAATAATTCTTTAAAAAAAAAACTTTACTAAATAAATCATTACTTTACAAAAGGCAAAAAAAAGAAGAAACATTTCTTCTTTATTTATTTTTATTTTTTGAAACAGAGTCTTACATTGTAGCTCTGGCTGTTGGAGAACTCACTATGTAGCTCAGGCTACCCTTGAACTCACAGAGATCCATCTACTGTTATCTCCAGAGTGCTGGGATTCAAGGCCTGTACAACCAGGCCTGGCTAGGATAGTTTTCAGAATTCTGTATTTACATCACAGTGTGCCTACATCTCAGATGGAAAATGAATGTTGGATATAAACTTTACTTTTAAATGTTAATAATTAAAACCATACCTGTGGAACCCCTCCCCCCAAAAAAATATTTTCGGAAGCTGGAGAGATGGCTCAGCAATTAAGAGCGCTGGCTGCTCTTCCGATGGACCTGGGTTCAAATCCAAGCACCCACATGGCAGTTCACAGTTGCCTGTAATTGCCCAGTGTAGTGGCGCAGGCCTTTAATCCCAGCTGGGAGGCAGAGGGAGGAGAATCTTTGTGGTTCAAGGCTGCTCTACAAAGTGAGTCCAGGACAGTCAGGTATACACAGAGAAACTCTTATCTCGAAAAACAAACAAACAAACAATTTTCGGATTCAATTCTATCTGGGTAACAGGTCATTTAAAAATCATCCTGCCCCTGGACCTCCCTCAAACTCTGTATCAGGAAATCCCCTCCTCCTGACTTGGTTTTAATGGCTGTAGTCCCAATGCAGCAGAGACTGAGAAGGATTGAGTAAGACTATAGTAGTGTCCAGGTGGCAGAAGAGTAGGGTCAGAGAAGACACTTGGTTCAGGAAGAAAGAACATTGAGAGTAGGACTAGGCTAGAGAGAAAAGAAATTGAGAGGAATGAAAATGGTTGACAGTTCAAAGTGAATTGGGCCAGCAGAATGAAAAGAGAAGATAGTTGGTGACAGTTGAGCCAGGAAAGGCTAAGCTGATCAGATAGGCTGGATGTTATAAGTTGTGTAGTCCCGATGCTGTGGACACCACTCCAGCTGTGATCAAAGTAGCTGCAGCAGATCAAAGTGGTCTGCCACCGCCCCCCCCCCAAGTATCAGTACAGTCCCTGAGCAGCACACCACAAAAGCATGGTGCCAGAGCTGTCAGTGACCCCTTTCCCACCCCAGCCTGTGCAGCTGGAGCAGCTAAAATGATGGCTATTGGCGCTCCTGTCAGAATAGCGAGCTACCAAGTAAGCAGCTCTCCTGACTCAGCCTGCTGCTGACTAAGGGGCTGTCCCCAGTAATGACATCTTTCCTGCCTCAACCCTCTGCCTTGGGAAAGGACACCTTTCCTGCCTCAGCCTCTAGCTGTCAAGGGAGCTGTCCACAGAGGCAGCAGCACCTCCTCTCCAGTCTCCATTGGCTATTGCTGCTTGGGGAAAGACTTCCTGGCCATGTCCTTTGTAATCTTGGCTACTTTGTAATCTTTGTAAACCCTCAGGGTGGGAAAAGTGGCTAGACCCTGGCTTGAGGAGCTCTAGCAGCCCAGCCTCCCCCCACCCAAGACCTCTCTGTCATAACGTTTCCAAACTCTGTAACTATCACCAAGGTCATCTTCGTCTCAGATTATGCTAATTTAAGGCAAAAAGTCTTGAACAAAAAAAGCCCACCAATCCCTAACCAGGAAACCCCACCAATCACAGCATAGGGAAATCCCCCAATCCCTGAGCTCTTCAAGTCCAGGACCTGAAAGTCCACCAATCTTCACTCTGGGAATCCCTGCCCTAGAAAGCTCCACCATCCAAGAAACCCTATATAAGCCCTGCACCTTCCTCAATTCGCTGCTGCCCTCTCCTCGGAATAGGGGCAGCAGCGAATTAGCAGACCCTCTAATAAATCTCTCTTATGAAATTTGCTGCCTGCTGAGACTTTCATCGGGAAGAAGCAAAGAAACCAAGAAGCAACAAAGAAGAGAAAAAGCGAAGAAGGAGCAGGGCTCTGGCTCCAATGCTCCACAGCTCAGCTGGGGTTGGGAAAACCTTCCCGTGAGCTGCAATGAATGGAGAAGGAGTGGGGCTCAGGCTCAGGCTCCACAGCTCAGCTCGGGTTGAGGAAACTCTCCCCTCTGAGCTCCAAAGTCTCTGCAGAGGAAACCTCTTCTCAGAGCTGTGTGATCCCTGGGCTCCCATGCTTCAGGATACCCTTCCACTGGGACATTGTCTCACCTAAAAGATCTGTGTGGTTCTTGGGCTCACGAATCCCAGGATATCTTCCTCAGAACTGTAACACTTTCTCTGTGGATACCTTCTTCCCTCAGAGCTGTGTGGTTCCAGGGCTCAGGAGTCCCAGGATACCTTCCATCTGTGCAGGCCAAATGCTAACAATAGCCAAACAATGTTTCAGCCTTAATTTGTGAGCAATAATTCCTGCCCTGCTGTACTTTTCCACTAAGTGACTGGACATGCTCCAAAGACTCTATAAAAGCCCCACCCTCCACTCAACCCTTTGCTGTCTCTCATCCCTTTCAATGTTAACTGCTATTCTCTGTCTCTTCACCAATAAATCTCTTGTGTGAGGTTTGTTGGCCTGTTGTAACTTTGTGGTACCTCTTGGCTCCCAACTGTCAAGATGCCCTTGCTCAAAAACAAACAGACAGACAGACAAACAACAACAAAAAACCCTTACACTTCTTTCATGACTAATATCCAAAAGTCCTCCAGGAATGCCAGATCTCCAGGTCTTCAAGTTTAACACCGAAGTTCAAGAACTTTGTCCTTCCCAATAGTAAAGAAAACCATGTTTGCAAATATTAACTGTTAAATTGAAATATTCTACTAGAGTATTCTTATAAGATTATTATGGTAGCCTGCAGTGAATTCTGAGAAAGGTGAGTTTCTGAGTTTGAGGCCAGCCTGGTCTACAGAGTGGGTTCCAGGACAGCCAAGACACAGAGAAACTCTGTGTCGTAAAAAAAATTAATGAATAAAATATATATTTATACAAACAAAATGATCAATTTTTTAAAAAATCAGGATTCGTTCAGTTCACATGATATAAAATTTGTCGACAAGGATAAGACTTCCCTCCACAGCCGAATTTCAGAGCCACCTTCCTTATGAAGTGTTAGCACCTTGCCTGGGGGGGGGGATGGGAAGGTATCCTGAGATTTGTGAGCCCAGGAACCACACAGCTCTTTCAGGTGGGACAATGTCCCAGTGGAAGGGTATACTGAGACTTGGGAGCTCAGGAGCCACACAGCTCTGAGAGGAAGCTTCCTCAACTCACAGGAGAGATTTTCCTTAACCTCAGCTGAGCTGAGGAGCCTGAACCTGAGCTCTGCTCCTTCTTTGGTGTCTTCTCTTCTTTGCTTCTTGGCTTCTTTTCTTCTTGTTGTTCTTCATTGCTTCTTCCCCATGAATGATAGAGTCTCATCAGGCAGCAAATATCATAAAAGAGAATTTTTGGAGGATGGGGAGAGAAGGAATCCAGGGTGTGGCTGCCCCTGTTTCTGAGAGAGGACAGCAGGGAATGAAGGAGGCTCAGGGTTTATATAGGGTTTTGGGGGTGTGTGGCTTTCTAGGGTAGGGATTTCCAGAGTAAGGGTTGGTAGGCCTTCAAGTCCTGACCTTGGGGGAGCTTAGGGATTGGTGGGGTTTTATTTACCTAAAATTAGCCATTGCCAGGCTGGAGACAGAGGCTGAAACTGCCATTCTGACAGAGAGGTGTGGGGGAAGGGCCCATTAACTCAAGCCTTAGGGGATTTACACAAACTTGAACTCCAACAAAACAACTTTCCTTAACTTAACTGTGAATTCATACTAAAGGGTCAGATTCCTAGTCCTGATTCCTGGCTGGCAGTGCCAGACCATGTAAAGCTCCCTGCTTCGGGGGGAATGGCTAACTTGCACATTGTTGCCACAGAGATGGCCAGGAAGCTCACAGGCCTCCCTCCCGAGTACCTTGTCAGCAAAGGCCCTAACTGAACACTACTGTGTTGCTGGCTCCAGCTTCCCAGTGTTTTCCTTAGCGCCCCCTGGAGTCCTGAGGTGTAACTGTCTAGGGATATAGAAGGGGCCAGCAGCACAGCCTGAAGGTCCCAGCACCCCTTTCAGAGATCACAGGAGATGTTACTTACCTAAGGGAGTTGCAGGGCTGAAGATGGGACACCTAGGGAAAGATGTAGGGGGAGCCCAGAGGCAAAACTTGAAACAATGGGGCGTGGCTGCTGGGACTCCTCAGGTGGAGACCTGGACACTTTCCTGTAAAGTATACAAAGTTTTAAAAAGTATACAGAGTTAAGAAAGAGACTCCATGGCAGGAAAGTCTTTCACCAGAGCGGCTGACAGAGTCTGGAGAGGAGGTGCTGACTGTTCAGGTAACTCTCTTGACCACTGTAAGCTGAGGCAGGAAAGATGTTGTCTCAGTGGACCGCTCCCCTAGTCGGCAGCAGGCTGAGGCAGGAATGCTCCCTTGTCAGCTGCCCGCCATTCTGACAGTTGAGTCAGGATCTGCCATTTTGACAGCTCCAGCTCCACAGGCTGGGACTGGGAAGGGGACAGTGACAGCCCTGGCAGTCTGCTTTTGTGGCATGCTGCTCAGGGACTTTACTGACACTTGGGGAACAGGAGGAGGTGGGCCATTTTGAGGAATTGCTGCTGAAGCTGCTTTGATCGCAGCTGCAGCGGCAACAGCTGCATTGGGGCTACATGAACAGCAGAGAAACTGATCGCACCCTGGTCCCTTCTCACAGGTTTCCCAGCCCCTCAGCTCCTCTAACCTTGGGAGGTTCCTGGGCTAGCGACTGTAGTTTCCGCCACTGCGCTGTTGACTGGTGACTTTCCTAGGCTGTTCCGCGAGGCTCCAGCGGTTTAAGGGAGATTTTGAGTCACCGCAGGATCCCCGCCATGTCTACCCCACCCAGTCTGCACTTTTGCTACAGTGCAGACTCCGGAGCTCCATCAGGGAATGGGGTCTTGTCACTTCTGACTTTGGCTTCCCAGTCCCTCTTCCCTGGGCTCATTCACCCTTTGTTCTAGTTCCCATTCACGTCGCTCCTCTACACACTCCTACTCTACATCCTTCCTCCTACACCCGCTTAACGTCAAACAATCTCCGAACATGTTTCCGGGTGAGTGGCCCCGCCCTTGCGGAGACCGGCCCCTCCCATTATATCTCAGGCTGGCTTCCACCCAGCTCCAGCTGCCAGACTGCCCTGGATCCGCTATGCACAGCCTCCCCACAAGCTTGCTGCCAGCCTAGACCAGAGCTGGATCTAGTAGGATGCTGCGCCCTGGTATCTGAACCCCACAGGGAATTCTGAACTCTTCAGATAAAAGATGGGTAGCCTAACCTCGATTACCACTACATACTTCATACCAACAATAACAGGCTACATTTAGACGCCAAAGTCCCATCCACAACACACAAACATGACACACCAAAACCAAATACTATAATTGTGATTTGGGGAGAGAGATTTTAGGAAATTGGATTTTGAAAAGAAATAGGTGTCACAAGAAGTCAGCGCGGTCAGCCCTTTGCAGAATTCGTCCGGCGCTGCACTGCTTTCACCACTAGATGGTGGTTTTGTTATTTTCCTAGCTCAGAAACAAGTTAGTTTTCTGTGGCTCATGCCAAAGGCACTTTGCAATAAAACAGAAAATTTCTTCAAATTAAAAAAACAAGAAGTGATTGCTGGGCGTGGTGGTGCACGCCTTTAATCCCAGCGCTCGGGAGGCAGAGGCAGGCGGAGCTCTGTGAGTTCAAGGACAGCCTGGTCTACAGAGTGAGTTCCAGGATAGCCAGTGCTGTTATACAGAGAAACCCCATTAGAACCCCCCCCCAAAAGTGATGAATGGAGAGACACTTGGGTGTTTTCAGAAAACAAGTAAGATACGTGGTCGCAGCCATTATATCTGTGTGCTCTAAAAACATTGAGGAGGAAGAAGGGGGAAGGGAAAGAAGGGGAAGAGCTAAGACATGCCATTCTCTAGACTCCATACAACTACTTTGATCAGTAGGTACCTGCATTTGTCTTGTTATGCCCAGATCATAGAGACCCCAAAGACCACCAAGGAGCCGATTCCGATGAAAATCACAAAAAAAGTCTTTGTGGCAAGCTGGACCAGGGACTCGCATCACTAACGCAGTGGATCTAACTCAGAGCCTGAACTCAAGGGAAGCAGGACTTTTAATAGGTACACAGCACACTCAGCACTTTTTCATGCATGTAAGCTTCTGATTGGTTAGTATTTTAAACTTAGTTTTCTGGCACAAACAGGAAGAATTGGTTAAAATACAGTTACAAAGGTCAGCCCCAGTGACAGTTAAGTCATTTATCAGTAAGTCCACCTGACCCTCTTAGAGAAACACAGGCTTCCTCTAATTTGCTGTTGCTAGGGGAAATGGCCCTGATCTCTTGCTCAGGCCTTATCTGTGGTTTCCTTCCTGGAGCTGGGGGACAAGGGGGAAGGGATGCAACAACTTGCATCCAAAAACGAGGTGAAATGTTGGAACGTTCAAAATGGACTTGCCATAGTCTCACAGTCTCACACAAGACCACAATCAGTATTGGAATGGCTCACAGGGCCAACCCTTTACCTCTCAAATGCTGTCTATGGGTAGATTTTAGGAGAATAAGAATCACTGCCATTAGTTGTTATCCTATGCTGGGCCCACAGTCTCACAGATGGCGCTGCTTAAATCTCAATGGGCCTTATAACAAAATTAATAGATATAAACACAATAGAGAGATTTGTTGGAATTGTGAAAGTGGACAGTATTTGAGGCCACACACAAACACACATTTTGTGTGTGTGTGTATATATATATATATGCATATATATGTGTGTGTAAGAGCTAATAATAAAACATTTATTTATTTTTTTTAACTTTTTTTCAAGACAGGGAAGTACCACACCAGTCAGTTATTTATGCAATGCCAAAATGTCAGCATTGAAAACATACACACAAGTAACTTCATATGGACAGAGTATATTATATTTAGAAATGTATATGTAATACATATATGTATGCACAACAATTAATCAAAAAAGAGTACATAAATTTGAAAGAGAGGAAGGAGGGGGTATATGGGAGGATTTGGTGGGAGAAAAGTGAACGGAGAAATGTAGTAATTATATTTTAATTTCAAAATTAAATATGTAAAAATTCCACAATAAGACAAAAAGGTCATATAGCTATCAGCGAAATGCAGACTAGGATTCCTTTAAGCTTCCATCTTGCCATAGTTAGAATAGCCAACATTAGGAATAGAAATGATAACTATTGGCATAATTATGGGGAAAGCAAGTCAAATACTGATATGGGAGTGAGAACTACTGAATCAAGTTTGAAATCAGTCTAGATATTCTCAAAAGAAGAAGAAGAAGAAGAAGAAGAAGAAGAAGAAGAAGAAGAAGAAGAAAAAGAAGAAGAAGAAGAAGAACTGGGTGTGGTAGCACAAGCCTGTAATCCCAGAGCTTGGGAGGCAGAGGCAAAAGGATTTCTGTGAGTTCAAGGTTAGCCTGGTCTACAGAGTGAGTCCAGGACAGCTAGGGATATATAGAGAAACCCTGTCTCAAAACAAAACAAAAGGAAAGAAAGAAAAATAAAATAACAAGAAATAAAAAGAGCCGGGCATGGAGGCACATGCCTTTAATCCCAGCACTTGAAAGTCAGAGGCAGGCGGATCTCTGTGTGTTTGAGGCCAGTCTGGTCTACAGAGTGAGTTCCAGGACAGCCAGGGCTGTTACAGCGAATAACCTTGTCTCAAAAAAACCTAAAAAAAAAAAAAAAAGAAAAGAAAGAAAACTACTTGTGTGATCCAAATACTGTGATGCGTATATGTGATGCAATATGGAAACAATGACAATCATGTACTTATCCCAAATACAGAACCAATGAAAACCAAAGTTGGGAAACCAACAAGATCTTACTTGGTGAACCAATGATGCTTCTGTTTGTTTTCTTTTTAGGGGTATTTTGTCTGCATGCATCTCTGTATACCATGTGTGTCCTGGTGCCTGCAGCAACCAGGAGACAGGATTGGATGCCCTGCAGTTGAGGTTACAGATTGAATGTCCATGTGAGGGCGCTGGGAATTCAAAGTGAGTCTTCTTAAAGTGAAGAAGATAGTGCTCTTAACCACCGAGTCATCTCTACGTTCCAGTGGACCAGTGAGATTTATTGGGGTGACTTACAAGAATGTGGGTGGGGGGCTATGAATAGAATCACAAATAACTCAATGACAGCTGCATCACCCTGGAAGGTGATGGCTAATGAACCTGGGGGTCACTGCCCAGCTTGCAGGCAGCTCACCTGAGGGTGGACGTGTATCTTTCAAGTCACTCACTACCTCCTCGAGGCAGCTTGTCTTGTCTGGTCCAGGCAGCTTGACTGACGTCTGCTTGATGGCTGGTCTGAGCATCTTCTATGTAGCTCATCTTGCTGACACTGTCAGCAATCCTTACTTATTATATATGCTTGAGGCAGGAAGGCACTAGTTTCCAACAGTCAAACATCACGTTTCCTCTCATATGTGAGTCTCAGGTTTAAAGTTTTTGCGTTGTTTAAGTAAGACTGCATGTAGAAGCTAGGAAGCTAGAAATGGACCAGAAGAGGGCAGATGCAGGAAAAGAGGATGGATAGTAGGATACAGGTGATATGAAGTTAGAGATTGAGAATACTGGGGGCAGAATGGTTCAAATGGTAGTGGAGTAATGGGAAGGAGAGGAGACTACTGAAAGGCCAACTTAAATTAGATGTCCATAACCAACCTCTCTCTTGATTGGATTTAAGGCCTACCCCATAGAGAGGAATTCATGGCACAGCCAAAAACTAAGATTTGGGAAGTATAGATCCTACGGCAGAACCTATTGATGTATATTAATGATCATGCTGTTAGTATTCCATCTAAATATTCTTATTTATAATTATTAATTTGTACTAATTTCCAGGTTGGTGAAAGAAGCCTCTTCTTCCAGTAGGAGGTGGGTAATGCAGAGGGTCATAGCTATTCAGAAAGTACTAAGATAAGTAACTGTGTAAACTGGGGCAATTACTATTTCATCATGGTTGAGGGAGGGTCTCTGAGTGTCTTTTACTTTCATGAGGGTAGACTGGCAGTTAATGGCAGCTATATCATTTTTATTTTAGAGTAAATACCTCTCAATTTTCTTTAGTAGTTCAAAATAAATTTCTGTGTGCCTTCAGGGATTTTTCTTGACTAGACTGACCTTGAACTCCGAGATCCACCTGTTTCTGCTGACAGGGTGTTGAGTTTAAAGGCATGCCTCATCAAGCCCAGTACTCTTGGGGATTACTAAATTGTGAGTGAGCATGCCTGTGATGTCTCATGCAGTTTATCTATCTCTACAGTTTCTTATCCTGCTATTTGTAAGGCTAGACTTACAAATAGCAGGATATGAAGATTTTGAAGGTGAACAAAAGATGAGAGCATTTTTGTGTGTTTTCGCTCATGATGAATTTGCTTTTACGTCAGCAATTTCAGCATTAGGTAAAGTATCCAATTCAATGCATTTGGTGGGTGCAATTTCCAATGAAGAGCAAGACATGGAGGTGATTATTATTATTATTGGTTTCTTGAGACAGGATTTCTCTGTGTATCCCTGTCTGTCTGTCTTTCTTTCTTTTTTATGTATTTATTTTTTTTTTAGGTTTTTTGAGACACGGTTTTTCTGTATAACAGCCCTGGCTGTCCTGGAACTCACTTTACTTTATAGACCCGGCTGGCCTTGAACTTACAAGGATCTGCCTGTCTCTGCCTCTTGAGTGCTGGGATTGAAGGCATGTGCCACCATACCCGGCTAAGACATGGAAATTATATATGGTAAACCTTTACATGGTTTCTCAGAAGTATGAACTTTGTGATATACAGCACAATTAGAGGTCTTTGTCATGTTTCTAATGCTATTACATTTTGTCATTATTTTTGAGACAGAGTATATGTCATTCTGGCTATCCTGAAACTCACTATGTATACTAGGATGGCCT
The DNA here is from genome assembly GCA_907164525.1 of Lophiomys imhausi. Lineage (NCBI taxonomy): Eukaryota > Metazoa > Chordata > Mammalia > Rodentia > Muridae > Lophiomys > Lophiomys imhausi. Next base: position 12,534 of record CAJQZJ010000111.1, on the reverse strand, counting down.
CAGACTCACAGAGATCTTCTTGCCTCTGCTTCCTGGGTGCTGAGATTAAAGGAGTGCCACACCTGGCCTGGAATTATTATGAATTTTTGGAAGTTGAACAAAATAAATGTTTTTATTACAGCTTTCCCCAGAGGCTAGAGACATGGCTTAGTAGATAAAAGCACTGTCTGCTCTACAAAGGATTGGAGTTCAATTCCCAAAACACACATAGGAGCTCACAACTGTCTTTAACTCCAGCTTCAGGGATCTGATGACACTTTCTGGCCTCCACAGACACAAGACATTCAAGTAGTGCACTGTAGAAGTAATGATTTTAAATTATTTACCAGCATTTATATTACAGTTAATTGGTCAGCGGTGTTAAACCTTAACCCACCATTATAAATGAGCACACAGACACCTAATGGATTTTAACAAGCCTTGGCTTGGATTGTGCAATCTTAGCCCATCTAAGCTAGCTTATAATTCTATTCCCCAAATATGACCCCATATAATATACATATGTCTCCTGGGCTGTTATTCTCCACATTATGCTGATGCTCTGGACCACATGGAATGATCTTCCTCCATCTATCCCATGGTGTCTTCTTCCTCCTTTACCTTCTGGCTTCTTCTCTTCTTCTGGAGGCTTCTCTGTCTACCTCAGAAGCCCTCAAACCTTTGTCTCGCCTACCTTTCTCTCTGCTCAACCAGAGGCCTTGGCATTTTATTAAAGTCAATCAGAGACAATGATTCAAAAGCAAGGTAACAAAGCATTACTTGATGTACAGCAATCAGGCTTCTGGGAGCAGGTTAATTAACATGTAGAAGGAATAATATCACCCCATCAGTGCACAGTGATAGAATCAGAAAAGGACGGACACACACACACACACACACACACACACACACACACCACACAAAGAAACAGAGAAACCTTTTCACAAATTACTTTTGCAAAATTTTATTTTAACATGAACTGTCATGTTTTCTGAGATTTAAAATTTCACTAAAGGCTTTCACAAGTCTCTTATCCTTATATTTCTATTACGTATATTGTTGGGATTGGCAAGGAGAGAGAACACTGGATGAATGCTATGTCACATTATTTACAACTGTATGTTTCTCTCCAGTATGAACTTTCTGATGTCTTCTAAGATTTGAAAGGTGGATAAAAGATTTGTCACAATCTTTGCATTTGCAAGGTTTCTCTCCAGTATGAATTTTCTGATGTGCTCTAAGGTAGGAGCACCTAGTAAAAGATTTGTCACATTCTGTACATCTGTAAGGTCTTTCTCCAGTATGAACTCTCTGATGTGTTCTAAGATTTGAGTTATGAGTAAAGGATTTGTCACATTCTATGCATTTGTAAGGTTTCTCTCCAGTATGAAGTTTCTGATGTCTTTTGAGATTCGAAATCTGGTTAAATGATAAGTCACAATCTTTGCATTTGTAAGGTTTCTCTCCAGTATGAATTTTCTGATGTATTCTAAGACTAGAAATCCGGAGAAAGGATATATCACAGTCTTTGCATTTGTAAGGTTTCTCTCCAGTATGAATTTTCTGATGTGCTTTAAGATAGGAGCATCTAGTAAAAGATTTGCCACACTCCTTACAACTGTAAGGTCGCTCTCCATTATGAACTCTCTGATGTGTTCTAAGATTTGAGTTGTGAGTAAAGGATTTGTCACATTCCATACATTTGTAAGGTTTCTCTCCGGTATGAATTTTCTGATGGGTTCTAAGAGTTGAGTATGTAGTAAAAGATTTGTTACATTCTTTACATATGTAAGACCTCTCTCCAGTATGAAGTCTCTGATGACTACTAAGATATGAACGCTGGGTAAAGGATTTGCTACATTCTTCACATTTGTAAGGTTTCTCTCCAGTATGAATTTTCTGATGTTCTCTAAGAGTTGAGCAGTCAGGAAAAGTTTTATCACATTCTGTACATCTGTAAGGTTTCTCTCCAGTATGAATAGTCTGATGTCTTCTAAGATGTGAGTTATGAGTAAAGGATTTGTCACAGTCCCTACATTTGTAAGGTTTCTCTCCAGTATGAATTTTCTGATGTGTTTTAAGAGTTGAGTTCACTGTAAAGGATTTGTTACATACCTCACATTTGTAAGGCTTTTCACCAGTATGGATTCTGTAATGCCTTTTAAGATGTGATAATTCAAGAAAAGACTTACCACATTCTTTGCATTCATAATATATCTCTGAAGAATGAGTTTTCTGATGCCATCTTAATGATGAGTAGTGGGTAAAGGATCGGTCACACTCATTGCATTTGTAAGGCTTCTCTCCAGTATGGAGTCTGTAATGTTTTCTAAAGTGTGAAAGCTGATGAAAGTCCCTGCCACATTCTGGACAACTGCAATGTTCCTCAGAAGTGTGGATTTTCTGGTGTGTCCTGAAACTGGAAGAGTGGGCAAAGGATTTGTCACAGTCCTTACATTTGTAAGGCTTCTCTCCAGTATGTAATTTCTGATGGCTTTTAAGTACTGAGGACTGACGAAATGATTTTCCACATTCTTTGCATTTGTAAGGTTTCTCCCCAGTATGAAGTCTTTGATGAATTTTAAGATTTGCACACTGGTTATAAGATTTGTCACAAATGTTGCACTTGTAGGGTTTCCTTCCAGAATGAATTCTCTGATGCTTAATAAGCCTTGACGAGGTACTGAAGCATTTCCTGCATTTCTCACATTTGTGTGGTTTCTCTTCAATGTAGATTGTTTCTTGCAAGAGACTATATGTAGAACTGAAGAGGTCATCATATTCTCCCAGCCTCTGCTCTTTCTCTTCAGTGTAGAGTCGTTGAACTTGAGTAATGTTGGAACACAAACTTAAAGATTCCTCACAGTCTTCAGATTTGGAAGATTCTTCTCCAGTGTGCATATGTTTTTGTGGATCTGTGTTTGATGAGCCAACAGAGGCATCCCTGCATCTGTAGTTATTAGAGTTCTCTGTACGTTCACTTGTTTGATAAAGTGCACAGTTGGAGGGTTCAGGAAGCATTTTTTGAAGTTTAAGACACTGACAAGACTCCTTTTCAGTCTTCACGTGTTGAAGGGCAGTATCACATATGCAATAGTTCTCTGGAAATGAGTACAAGTTACATTAATAGGACTTCTTCCACGATTAAACATTTGCTAATTGACTGAATCCCTGCAATCTTTCTTAAGATAAACCAGTCAACAACTAGTTAGAGGTGTTTGTTTCACTGTAATTTTATGTATTCTCTTCAAAATAGCCTGACAGCCTTCAAGGGTCTGTGATTCATAATAGATATCTCATCTTTTTGGAAAATGTCTAATGGCTCAAGATGGATCAAATAATTAAGGAATCAGGAATTAGCTTTGGGATGGGGCTCAGTGATTGAATATACCTAGGATGTCTTTATTTTTAAATATTTTTCTCATAAATTGATGAAGAAGCGTTTAACCCAATCCTAGGTTTACAGTGTTTGCACTCAAGGCACAGCGATCAAGAGCACAGGTCAGAAGACCCAAATCCTTCCAATATTAAAGACTTTCCTAAAAGCATTAAAAAGATTATTTTTTTCTTAAACACACACACACACACACACACACACACACACACACACACACACACACTAGGTTCTTCAAAAGTAATGGAAGCAAGGCAAGTATTTTGTCAGATATCAGAGGCTACAGAATATAGAGCCTAGAGTCTAGATCATTTGAGGCAGGGCTGTCATGCGTAGCTATTGCTTACTTCTTTTCTCCATTGTTTGAGCTACTCACACTGCTGTGTTTCTTAACTTTCTTTATATGGTTATTCTCAAGCCTACTCTGTACACAGATTCTTGAGAGGCTTTTCCAGAATGATGTCTGTGCATTCTCCACTGGGAAGAAATGAAGGATGTACATGCAAGGAAGGCAATTACAAAACAATGCTACTTCATGGACTCAGGTTAGACCCATAATTTTTTTAAATTATTCCAATCTGATGTCAGCATAATCAAATAGAATGTTGTACTAGTATTAAGTCACCATAATTCAGGTGCAATAAGGCACAAGGTTTTCTAACAGTTACAACAGGCAGGAAGCATTCTGGGGTCAGGACATTAAACTAAGCTAAATGACTGGGAATTCTTTCAAGTTGAATTGAACAAAGGAAAACCATTTTCAGCTCTTTCTTTCTCTTTCACTTAAAGCCTTCACTGTGGTCCTGCTCATTCACTAGCCCACCATAGTTGTGGCTACTCTCTCCTTCCCCTCATTTCAGAGCAATCTCATTTGCTTCAGACAGGTGACCAGGTCGACCTTGCACATATATACCCACATATTCTGTGATGTAGCCCATGACCCATGCTAGAATTTTAGAAGAATACAGACCTTTAAGATATTAGTCTGCTCAGTACATGAAGACAACACAAAGTAGAGTCTATGAATGTATTCCCAAATGCTATTTCCTCTCAGACTCTTCAGCATATATAAAGAAATTTGAGTTTGCATATGTTGAGTTTTTTTTCTCACAATTAAAACTATGTAATTAAAATGATGGACATGGAGTTCTGTAAGATATGGGAGTAAATATTATACAATAACAATGTTGTTTTATAAAGAAAAAATCTAAATCTTGTCATTTGATTTTTACCAAAGAAGACACTGGAGTCAGATACAGGGATGAAAACCAGCTAGCTCAGAGAGGCAGAGAAAGCACTCAGTTGATCTTCCTATTCCACCAACGTCCCAGAAGGAAAAATCTTGGTAGCTCACTCAGTTGACTTTCTTATTCAGCTGAAAACCCTAGAGGAAGAAACCCAGAAGAACCCAGAGGAACTTCTCAAGGAGAAAACCTAAAGGAGAAACTTTTCCAATTTCTTCTCCATGCTGTTAAATACCATCCAGCTCAATCTTTCTCCTTTCTTTTTAATCCCTGTGAGCTGGTTTCTTGCTCCACCTCTTCGTTTAGGGTTAACGTTATTTAATCTTGTGTACAGAAAGCTCTTGCACTAAAGGTGTGTACTAGGGTAGAGCCACACCACAAATACCTGTTTATAGTAAACAGAAAGTTCTAGGATTAAAGGGTGCACCATGCCACAATAGAAACAGATATTTCAATTTACAATCTCAGACTTTAAAATTTGATCAAATATTCTGCAACACAATAGTAATTTTGTGAATGCATTGTGGAACCAAAATTAAGGGTGCATGGCACCTATAAAACGTAAAGTTGGAAAGAAAAAATTTACATGCCATGACAAAGTTCTTTTCCTCTATCAAAGTTTCCCTATTCTAATGTTGTTTCCAAACAGCTTAACAGAAACTTTACTACCTACTAATCAGTACACACAAAGGATGAGTTCAGAACTCTACAAGTAAAATGTTCTCACCCACAGAGACCAGGTTGCTGTAATTTTCCAACATCACATCAATGTACAAAGCCCTCTGAGCAGAATCCAGGCATTCCCACTCCTCCTGAGGGAAGTCCACAGCCACATCCCCGAATGTCAACCGACCCTGAAACGAAAAAGTATGCTTTGACTATGTACTGCCAGGCACAGTACTTTCCTGCATGTAAGGAGATGGGCTGTAGATGAACAAAGACAATTACTAAAAAAGATGATTTTTTTCATTTTTTTTCCTTTATTTTTTATTTCTTCAAGTTACATCTCAATCGCAGTCCCCTCCCTATTCCCCCTCCAGTCCCACCCTCCCACCCTCAACCCCCCATCCTCTTCCCTTTTTTTTTTCTTTTAAGTTTAAGGTATATCTTATTTCCCCCTACAGTTTCTCCTTTCAGTCCAACAAATGGCTCTTTCTCTTATAATAATAAATACAATACAGTACAACAGAGGTAATTAGGCCACAGTTATGAGGGTTATATGGCTTAACATACATTCCCAATGACAAGTCCATATGTATTTGGTACCTGACTTTAACATTCTACTATCTAAACATCTCCATGAGTTTAAAGTTCTATATCTGACTCAACATTCATACTAATTGCAACACAATTTTAAAAGTATCTTCTTAGGTCTATAACACCCTCTTGATTCCTAAACAACTCAAAATTTAATTATGAGACTCTATCTATCTGTTCTTCAACCACCTCAGAGACCTGAGAGGGATAAATATATAAAAAGATGATTTTTAACATAGTGATACCCTATAATGAATGTTCTAACTCTGTGAAGCCAGGATGACACAATAAGTCTCACAAGCATATCCGTGAAACGAGGCACACATGTAAGGTCTGAACATACTTACCTATCTTTTTCTTTTTGCTTTTTGAGACAGGGTTTCTCTGTGTAGCCCTGGCTGTCTTGGACTCACTTTGTAGACCAGGCTGCCCTTGAATTCACAGAGATCCACCTGCCTCTGCCTCCGGAGTGCTGGGATTAAAGGTGGTGCCACCATGCCCAGCAATTACAGACAGCTGTGAACTGCCATGTGGGTGCTGGGATTTGAACCTGAGTCCTTTGGAAGAACAGCCAGTGCTCTTAACGCCTGAGCCATCTCTCCAGCCCCATACTTACCTATCTTGTATGGATGCTGTGTTTATGTCCCACAGGATTGTGGCGTACATGTCTCAGAAGTAAAATTTGTGATGAGGAAATGTGCTTTAAAATGCTGTACCTGAAGATCATGTTAAAATACTGACACTGAATCAATCCTGTCTGTACTTGGCCTTACCTGGAACCACAGGAACTAACCCCAACTAACCCCAAGTATCAACAGATAGAACTAAATGAATACAAAAACTTCTGTACATCAATGGAAACAATCAGCAGAGCTCACAGACATCCACAGAATGGGAGAGACACTCCGAATAAGGGCTCATGTCTAGAATTCTCCAAGAATTACAGAAAATCAAATTCCAAGAAAATAAACTCCCAATCAACAATTGGGCAAATCATCTGAATAGACACCTTGAGAGGACAGAAACACAAATGACCAATAAATATTGCAAAAGTGTTTAGGATCCCTAAAATGCCATCAGAGAAAGACAAATTGAAACTTCTTTGAAATACTGCCTCACCACAGGCAGAACAGCTGTCATCAAGTAATCTGACAACAAATGTGAGAGGATGTGGACAGAAAGGAAGTCTTATTCACTAATGGGGTATGTGTGTGTGTGTGTGTGTGTGTGTGTGTGTGTGTGTGTGCAAATTAATACACTCAAATGTAAATCAGTTTGAAGATTATTAAACATTAAAGGCAAAAGGAACATTAGATGGGCTGGAGAGATGGCTAAGAGCATTGGCTGCTCTTCCCAGCACCCACATGGCAGTTCACAACTTTTTGTAATTGCCAGGCATGGTGTACATGCCTTTGCACCCGGGTAAAGGCAGGTGGATCTCTGTGAATTTGAGGCTAGCCTGGTTTACAAAGTGAGTCCAGGACAGCCAGGGTAGTTAAACAAAGAAACCCTGCCTCCACAAAAACAAACAAACAAACAAACAAATAAATAAACAAAATAAAAAAAAGATTAAGTGAGGTCACACAGTGTCAGAAAAAAGAAACCAGATTTTCCCTCATATGCAGAGTCTAGCCAGTAATATATGTAAATGGAACAAAGTACATGTAGGCACAGTAGAATATGAAGAAAAGCCAACATGAAAGGTCAAATATCAGAAGTTGAGGTAGGATTGAATGCAGGTAATGACCACATGGGATATAAAGGTAATGACTTTTCTTGTTCTAATCCTGTCACATGTTTTTTGGGTTTTGGTGGTGGATAAGTCTATCAAATTATATTGGATATTGAAACTATTATTAAATCAAATGAGAGTCTCCAGAGCTTTTTTCCCCAATGACTACTCTAACCATATAATAATTGTTCATTCAGTTGTATTGATTTTGGCTCTGGTTAATTTAAGTGTGTGACTTTGTGAGTGTTTCCAACATGTTTTATAATAACATTAAAACAAATTGTTAGAAGCAGAAAGCTAAAGGCTTGTAATGTCTGAAAATATAACATTTCTAGAAAACAGTGGATGTGACCACTGACCTGGGACACGTTTACTGGAGAATCAGCCATTTCTTGCTGTTTGTCTTCTTTGAGTTTCTCGTTTAGGAACAATGGATAGCCAGCTTGCTGCCCTTTCATATAAGTGGTCAGGAAGGAAAAGCAAAAATTAATACTGAAAGCTGTTAAAGAATAGTGTCAAACCACATAGAAAGATTCAGGAACAGAATCTTTCCAGTGTCCAGTCAATGATCCCAAAGCCAGGAGAGCATGGAGCCACATTTGAAGCTTGGAGAGAAAAATCACTGTCAACCATATTGTAGCATCCAGAAAAATAGTCTTATTAAATTGATGGAGAAACACAAGTGCACTTCAAGATAGGCACAAATTAACATAATTCACTTCACTAAAGCAACACAGCACATAATAAATTAGAGGCAAAATATACACAGGGGAGATAGAAGAATTACCCATGAGAACATATGAAATAATAAGTTTTATGTGAAAATAGATAAATGCAGGAGAACTAGAAAGTAATCATTCATGAGCAAGACAGAAAAACCCTAATTCTCACGGAGAAGGAAGAATACTCTCTATAATCTAATCAGCAACAACATAAAAACCAAAATCATTGGGAATAAAAACCCATGAACAAAAAATCTAGCCACTTTGGATATCAATATGGAGAATCCTGAATTAAATAAACAAATCCTCAAGTTAAATACATCTAGCACATAACACAGTTCATTCACTCCTTAATTTATGTTCAAAGGACTCAACATCCTACCCTATAGATATGTTCTCACCCATGTTCATTGTTGCTGTATTTACAATATCTATAAAATGGAAACAACCTAAATGTCCTTCAACTCACAAATGTATCCTGATAATGTGGTATGTATACATTATGGGATATTATTGAATTTATGAAAAGAAATTGAAATCATGAGCTTGACAGGTAAATGGAGAGAACTAGAAAAGATCATAGTGAGTGGAGTAACCCAGACCCAGAAAGACAGACACTGTAGAAGTTCCTAGATCCAAATCTTCAGATGTGAGTACACAACCTGGAGTAACTGCAGTAACCAGAAAAGTAAAGAGAGAGCATGGTGGGATGCGGAGGAGTAATAGAAGAGGGGTGTGGGTGCCCAAGCCAAATGAGGGATGACAGAGCATTGCCCATATACCAGACTTCTCTCAAAGTGCAAGACAGGAGTCAGGCCAGCTCTTACCCAAGTCAGGAAAGGGCCTACTCTTCTCCATAGTGACATGAGCCATGTCATGATAAAGCAAGTTAAGCTTCTGTTTCCCCACCAAAGAACTGGCTTCTCAGAAGCCAATCTGATTGATAAGCTTACAGTCCTTGCCTCTACTGCAACACTTCCTATTTGGACTTCTTCCTCTGCTTTGCTTTGGTATTTGAATTGGTCCATCATTAATGTTTGCCTGTCTTCAATGAGGTCCACAGATTAGGTACATCTCCTCCCTTGTTCCTTTGTTCTCCCTTCTCCCCTGATTCAAGATATAGTAGCTGGTCCCACCATTTCAATAAATGGACTGTTCTAGAAATGTCAAAGAAGCTACATGCATGAAATTTTACAAACATGGCTGCCCAAACAGGAACTGAACAAGAACAACACCAAGAGACATGTTAATATGGAAGGGCAGAAGCTCACTAGGCTACAACCCTCATCAAATACTAAGGATTTCTGAGAACTGGAAAAATAGTCGTCTTCCCCGGAGAAATGTATACCATATGGTTATCCAATGTTCACCCCTGAAAATAAAGACTGAGTAGGTTGTAATTTTATGTTTAAGAATACAAACAAACATAAAACAACAATAGAAGAAAAATTTTTTAAGAAATAGTAAATGTGAGCTGGGCGTGGTGGTACACGCCTTTCATCCCAGCACTTAGGAGGCAGAGGCAGGCAGATCTCTGTGAGTTTGAGGCCAGCCTGGTCTACGAAGTGAGTACAGGGCAGTCAGAGAAACACAAAGAAACCCTGTCTCGAAAAACAAAAAAAGATAAGGAAATAGTAAATGCCGATGTAAAGTCAAGATTTTGCATCATCTAAAAAAAAAAATGTCAACCACAATGGCTTTCTACCATTTTCTATTAGTTCAACTTAAATAATGAAACTTAATAGGGGGCTAAAGAGATGGTTCAATGGTTCTGAGAAATTGTCCCTCTTTTAGAGACCTTTAACAAAGACCTGAATAATAAATAAAAATCAGTAAAGACAGACACAGACTGAGAGAGAGAGAGAGAAATTAAAATTCCCTGAATGAACCAAACAAGCTCATGAAAGGTCTACATAATGAAAACTGATCTGTGGAAGGAACTGAAGAAGATGCTGACTAGAACATGGAAAGATGCTCACAGAGACAGAATTGGACATAATATTGGGAAATATGTATATTTTTGGAAGTAGTTTATATGACCAGTCTAAACTCCATGACACTTAAAACTTCCCACAGTACACTTCACAGAAATAGTAAAGGGAAATAGCATTTGTATCGATGCACAAAAATCCCTGGGTGAAAAGCAACCTCAGGAAAATGATGCAAAGCTTGAGCTATCTCAGTGATTCCAGATCAGCCCAAAGTAATCGAGCAGTAGATCCAGAACCTGCCAAATAGCAATAACCATGTGAATGTCACCAAAATATCATGAACATGTGCTGCAGAATTGACAGCCTTTTAAACAGTGGTATTGGGAAAGTATCTGTATATAAAAACATGAAGCTGTGTCTAAGTCTTTCCTATCTTAAAATGAATCACAACCCACACATATGATCTGAAACAGTGAATCCTTCACTCTTGATATAAGAGCAGGCACTGAAATACAGTACTGTGTAAAATAAAAAAATCAAGGAAAATTGTAATAATAAAGTTTGGAGAGGCTACAGCCTACACCTAGAGATATTAATTTTCATCATTTTATAATGCATTCAAATCATAGAATGAAAACTATTTAAAACCAGATATATTCATTATATATCTGCTTATAGTATTTATCTAGTCATAGTATAATGGATAAAAACCTAGAATCTATAAAAAATAAAGAGAGCAAATAATAATATAATCAATAAATATGCATATGGATTGAATAGAAAGTGCTCAACAGTAACTAGTAGGACTAATGTTTACTTATTTAAAAGCTCTGTAGTAAAGATCAGAAGATAATGTAAATTTAATATACAGAAACTCTAACTCTGCCGAGTCAGTGCCTATACTCAAATTTCTAAACAATAACAAATGCATTTTTCAGTAATTTCTTGAGATGTCAATAGATAATATTCTGTAAGTTAAACACGTAAACAGACTACAACACTGAAAAAAAGAAAAATGATAGCAGAGATTAAAACATATATATTCTACTAAAGATACAAAATACTGAGAAAGAAGGAATTTTTTTGAATGTCATTACCTGCAGTAAAGACAAGTGATGATCACAATTATACTAGTGACAAAAAAAATTAAGATTAAAGTATTAAAATATAAAATAAAGAGTGTTACCAAATGGTAAAATACTCCAGTAGAGACTCCTTGATCAACATGAGTGCATGTCATGAAACCCAGAATGCAGACATCCACAGCAGACAGAAAACAGAATACATAAAACATGCAAAAACTGGAACATTGCTTCACTTCTTTTTAAACATGAGAATACAACCTAGAAGGAAGTTTGTGTTCTCTCAGACTCCAGGCAATTCTTATTCCAATCCAATCTGCAGATTTTACAGAAAGTACCAAGGAATAGCAAAGAGCCAGAAAATACTAAAGAAATCACACCTAGAGATGATCTTACGGTGAATTACAATTACAGCAATGGAAACCACTTGGAATTGACATGACAATACACAAAAAGAGATATCAATGGGAAGACAGTACAGATGGAGTTTAATAGTATGTAAATATACTTCCATTCTTATCAAAACTCTGTTGGCATTATTTTCAGGAATGGAGAAATTAACACTAAAAGGCAGTGAATGTGCCAGAATATCAAAAGCTCCAAAATTCTGAAAACAATAAATACACCTAGAGGCATTACTTTTCATCATTTTATAGTACATTAAAACCACAGAACTGAAAACCATTTGATAGTGGTATGAAGACCTGATCAGCGATGTGCATGGAATAAGGACAACATCACTCACATGCAGAGTCAAATACTATTTCATTTGCCTCCTAGTATCAATTCCTCTGTAGAAAGTCTTCTCACACCTACAATAGGATAATTCTGAGGAGACTTTTCTCAGTGGAAGCTTCAGAATTATTTCTAGTGAAACAGAATGAGGCAAAAACTGATTTCATGTCCCACTTCCACATTCACTTGAACCCCTCACCACCCCTTCATCAATCCTCCAACATACCTGGATCCTTAGCTACTGTCTCCTCTCTCTCTCCACCTTCCAGGTCTCTTTGTTCAGCTCCACAGGTGAGCAAGTCTCGGTGATCAGTGAGTCCTGTACATGAGAAAGAGATTCTTCAGAAAGCACCTGGATTTCTAATACAGTGCTGTGTTCAGCAGATAAAGAGTGGTCCCCATTGTCATGCAGTGTCAGAAAACTGAAAATACTTAGAAAGCATTTTCAGTTAGTGTAA
>CAJQZJ010000110.1:0-29042 GCA_907164525.1 Lophiomys imhausi | reverse complement strand
CTGAAGATCAGCTTCTATGAACTTCTTAGGACATCTAAATAGCTGAGAACAAAAGGACTGAATATCAAATGATTCTATTAACATTTAAAACCATATTTCCATTCTTATTTGGGCCCCAAACAGGTTTACTACGTCCCAAATTAGCAGGAAGTCATTTTAAGAGAACAATGTCCCATCCCCAGAAGGTGGGGAGGGTATTCCCCCCACTTTGGTTATTTGATAGATAATAGAAAATTTTGTTATTTAGGGGGAAAGACTACAAGCTGTTAAATGTCTTGTTACATGGGTTTTGGAGGTTAGACCCAGGGACTTCTCTCTTTTTCTTTCCTGTATCCTTCTTTCTCTCCTATATAGGAGTGAAAAGACTTGAGAAAAATGGGACATAGACATAGTATAGGAAAGATCAAGAAAAAAGGACAGATTATTGAATATGGCCTTATACCTTTGTATACTGATACAAAATTAATATTATATTTGGCTAAATTGGTATTGATCATTGCATAGTAATGCAAAATTAAGTTTGTATAGGGCTACATCGGTATTGATCTTTGTATATTGATACAAAATTAAGATTATTTTTGGCCACAATGGTATTGACACTTGTATATTGATGTAAAATTAAGATTGTATTGGGCTACATTGGTATTGATCTTTGTATATTGATACAAAATTAAGATTATATTTGGCCACATTGTTATTGATCTTTGTATATTGATACAAAATTAAGGGTAACGCTTCTTAAAGGTATTGTTCATAGTAATACTTAAAAATGAAATGTCAAGTTTTGACCTCTTGCTACATACCGACATAAACTGTTTAGGATAATTAAGAAACGGAAACTAATAGTCATGAAAACGTGTCATTTTGTTAGTTACTATGACAGTCTATCACAGTTATTTTCTAAGCTACTCAGAAATCAAGTTGCTAAGAGACAAGCAATATTTGCTTATCTAAATATAAGAGATAGATAGGGCATCTTCCAAAACCTCAAGAGATCTGCAGAATATGGCATTCAAAGATGTTTTCTTAACTTAAGATTTTTTGATATCGAGACATGTCAGCTCCTGACAGCACCCCCTATTCTACTCCAAGTAGAAGATGAGCATCGAAGAATCTCCAGTGGGAGATGATTGAATTGGTGGTAAGCCTTTCTCTTGGCAAGAAAAACCCCTTGCTTCAACTGTAGACAGACTTCTGTCCAAAAAGGACAAAACTTGGAAGCAGATAAGTCGACAGCCTAGCTCTGCCAAGACAGGGTAGGTAAGTCCTTCATAATCCCTGCTCTACAATCAATGTATGTCAGAGAAACGGGGCCAAATGGCTGAAGATTTATGCTGTAATGTATGGAAAGAAAATGGGAACTGTCCAGGCAGCCACTGGTATGTCATTTTTTAGTTTTGGAAGCTGCAGGCCCTTCACTTCCTATATAATCAGATATATTTATCCCTCTCAGGTCTCTGAGGTGGTTGAAGAATAGATAGCTAGAGTCTCATAGTTAAATTTTGAGTTGTTTAGGAATCAAGAGGGTGTTATACATCTAAGAAGATACTTTTAAAATTGTGTTGCAATTAGTATGAATGTTGAGTCAGATATAGAACTTTAAACTCATGGAGATGGTTAGATAGTAGAATGTTAAAGTCAGGTGCCAAATACATATGGACTGGACATTGGGAATGTATGCTAAGCCATATAACTCTTATAATCGTGGCCTATTTATTTCTGTTGTTTTGTATTTTATTTGTAGTTATAAGAAAAAACCATTTTGTGGACTGAAAGTGAGAGCTGTTGGGGGGAAAAAAGAAATACCTAAAACTAAAAAAAAAAAAAAAAATAAGGGAAGAGGATGGGGGGTTGAGGAGGAGGAGGGTGGAAGGGTGGGACTGGAGGGGGGAGTAGGGAGGGGATTGTGATTGAGATGTAACTTGAAGAAATAAAAAATAAATTATTAAAAAAAATATATATATATAATAAAAATACAAAAAAAAGAGATCAAGGGGATACAAACTGGAAATGAAGAAGTCAAATTATCCCTCTTTGCAAATGATATGATAGTATACATAAGCCACTCCAAAAATTCCACCAAAGAACTCTTACCTTCAGCAAGGTGGCTGGATAAAAAATTAATTAAAATTAAATTTTTAATTAAAATTTAAAAAATTAATTAAAATTATTTTAAAAATAAGAATCCCTTCTTTATACAACAAATAAATGGGCTGAGAAAGAAATTAGGGAAACAACTCCCTTCACAATAGCCACAAACAATATAAAATACCTGGGAATAACTCTAACCAAGCACGTGAAAGAACTGTATAACAAGAACTTCAAATACTTGAAGATAGAAATTGAAGAGGCCATCAGAAGATGGAAAGATCTCCCATGGTCATGAATAGGTAGGATCAACATAATAAAAATGGCTATCCTACCAAAAGCAATATACAAATTCAATGCAATTCCTATCAAAATACAAACACAATTTTTATAGACCTAGAAAAAGTAATTCTCAACTTCATATGGAATAACAAAAAACCCAGAATCATCAATTCAATCCTGTACAATTTAAAAAAAACCCCTCTGGAGGTGTTACCATCCCAGATTTCAAGCTGTTCTACAGAGCAATAATAATAAAAACAGCATGCTAATGGTATAGAAACAAACCAGTGGATCAATGGAATCGAATTGAAGAACCAGAAATGAACCCACACAACTATGGTCATTTAATTTTTGACAAAGAAGCCAAAACTGGACAATGGAAAAAAGACAGCATCTTCAACAAATGGTGTTGGTCCGACTGGATGTCCACATGTAGAAGAACAAAATTAGACCTATGCTTATCACCTTGTACAAAACTTAAGTCCAAGTGGATCAAAGACCTTAACATAAGGCTGTACACACTAAATCCACTAGAAGAGAAAGTGGGGAAAAGCCTCGAACTCAGTGGCACAGGTGACAGCTTCCTGAACAGAACACCAACAGCTCAGGATCTAAGAACAACAATCAATAAATGGGACCTCATGAAACTAAAAAGCTTCTGTAAGGCAAAAGACACTGTCATCCGAGCAAAATGGCAGCCTACAGATTTGGAAAAAATCTTCACCAATCCCACATCTGACAGAGGACTAACATCCATAATTTACAAAAACCTCAAGAAATTAAATGCCATGAAACCAAATAATCTAATAAAAAATGCGAACAGAGCTAAACAGAGAAATCACAAAGGAGGAGTTTCTAATGGCTGAGAGACACTTGAACTAATGCTCAGCATCCTTAATCATCAGAGAAATTAAACTCAAGACGACTCTGAGATTCCATCTCACACTTGTCAGAATGGATAAGATCAAAATCTATGACAGCACATGCTGGCCAGGGTTTGGAGAAAGGCGAGCTCTCTTCCATTGCTGGTGGGAGTGCAGGCTTGTGCAACCACTATGGAGGTCAGTCTGGCGATACCTTAGAAAACTTTAAATAGCTCTGCCTCGGGGACCCAGCCATACCAATTCTGGGTATACACCCAAATGATTTCTCACTGAATCAAAAGGAAGTTTCCTCATCTATGCTCATAGCAGCCTTATTTGTAATAGCTAGAAATTGGAAACAACCCAGATGTCCCTCAACCAAAAAATGGATAGAAATAAAAAAAAAATGTGCTGCATCTATACAATGGACTACTACTCAGCTATCAGAAACAACGTAATCATGCAATTTGAAGCCAAGTGGATTGAACTAGAGAAGCTCATCCTGAGTGAGCTAACCCAGACCCAGAAGGATGTACATGGCATCTATTCACTTATAGTCGGATTTCAGCCATATAGTACAGAATAACTATACTACAGTGAATGCAACAAAGGGATCATGAACATAGACTATTTTTCCCTTGCAGTGAGACACTTTGCCCTAGTGGTGCTGCCTTGTAGGCACCCAGTGTATGAAGAGGCTCTTGACCCTCATATGACTGCTGAACTGGGGTGGGGGACTGTTATGTAGGGTCACTCTACTCCAGAGGAGTGGGATGGAAGGGATAGGGGGTAGAGGGTGGGAGGGCGGGACTGGGAGGGGTGGAAAGAGGGTACTGTGATGGAGATGTAACCTGAAGTAATAAATAAATATTTAAAAAATGTCAGACTAAAAGGGACTCTACTCAGGCACAACTATTTCTGTCTCTTATTGAGTGCTCAAGGGAAGCAAGGGAGACACTGAGACATGAGAGAGTGATATTTTTGGTGTGAAGGCATATAGGTGATGATCTACTATGTGTGAGACAGGCAAGAAAGGTATTCTACCACCCTATACTTTTTTTCACAAGCCAAACTCAAACCATTTACCTGCATGGAAGGGCAGAACTCAAAGCAAAACAAAAACAGTAACAAAACTCACTATTTCTTTGGAAACCCTTTTCTATTCAATTGTGTGTCAGATACAAGACAGAAATTGAGTATCACCAGGAAAGAGAGACAGGAATCCAAAGAAATATATACTTTGGAAGTCTATGAATATGATGTCTGATGCAGAGAGGGTAAAGTTGGGGAGAACTAAGGACCTCTCATGCTGACATCACAAGCCTTTCCCTAACTAACCAGAATTAATTGAATGCAGCATGCAAAGGTCAACCTGTCTATTACACAAGTATGCAAGCTTCTGAAAGCTAGCACATGCATGTTCACACAGACATATATGCTCACACATGAGAGAGAGAGTTGATTTCCAGAACCTAAACTATCATACTAAGCACAATGCTGCAGTGTTAACATTTCACTAATGGAATGTATCAGTTCAAAGAGGCATATATATATATATATATATATATATATATATATATATATATGTAAGATAATTATAGCAAAAACAGAATAGATTGACTCAACAACCCACACCAATAACTTAACAGAAGATGTAGTGCCCATATTTTTGAGCATTGACACTATTATATCATTAAAGAAACTTTTCAGAACCATAATTACTTATTACTATAATGCAATAAAAACATGTCAATATCAAAAGCTGGTGAAGATGTGAGACGTTGCATAGATCATAATTGGGATCTGAAATACAGTTTAAATTTCTTATAAAGTTAAATACATTCATGGGTTATGATCCAGCAACAATTTTACATCCTGAGTATGAAAGAGCATAAAACAATCTGCAGACTGTTGATCTGCAATCTCTTTAACAGCTGAGAGGTACTTGAAGAAATGCTCATCATCCTTAATCATCAGAGAAATGCAACTCAAGACAACTCTGAGATACCATCTCATACCTGTCAGAATGTGTAAGAACAAAAACTCAAATGACAGCATATAATGGAGAGGTTGTGGAGAAAGGGGAACAGTCCTTCATTGCTGGTGGGAGTACAAAGTTGTACAACCACTATGTAAATTGGTCTGGTGATATCTTAGAAAATGTGGAATAGCTCTACCTGAAGACCCAGTCATACCACTTCTGGGTATACATCCAAATGATTTCTCACCAAACCACAACAACATATCCTCATCTATGTTCATAGCAGCCTTATTTGTAATAGCTAGAAACCGGAACAACCCAGATGCCCCTCAACTGAGGAATGGATTAAAAAACTGTGGTACATCTACACGATGGAATACTACTCAGCTATCAGAATCAAGGAAATCATGCAATTTACAGCCAAATGGATGGAACTAGAAAAGTTCATCCTGAGTGAGTTAACCCAGATTCAAAAAGATGCACATGGCACATAATCACTTATATTTGGATTTTAGCCATATAGTACAGGATAACTATCTTACAACCAACACACCAAAAGGAACAGAAACATAGACTTTGTTACCTACTAGTGGGACACTTTGCCCTAATAGAGTTGCCATGTAGGCCCCCTGTGCAAGAGGAAGGTCTTAACACTCATATGACTGTTGAACTGAGGGGGGGTGATACATAGGGTCAACCCACTCTGGAGGATTAGGATAAGTGGGAGAGGGGATAGAAGGTGGTAGGGTGGGACCAGGACGGGTGGAGAGAGGGGACTGTGATAGAAATGTAACTTGAAATAATAAATAAAGAAACAAAAAAAGATTATGGTTTGTTGTTATCTCTAACTATCAATTCAACACAGCCCAGAGTCACATGAGAAGGGAGTTTCTATAGAAAGACTACTCAGACCAGGTGAGACTGTGGTCATGTTGTAGGGCATTGTCTTGATTATTCATTGTCACGTAGTCAATTAATAATTGCCTAGGCCACTGTGGATAGTACCATCCAAAGAAAGCAGGTCCTTGGCTGTATGAGAAAGCTCACTAGAAGTGAGTCTGAGAAAACCAGCAAACAGCATTACCATAGTTTCTATTGCAAGTCCTGCTTTAGTGTCTGCCTTGAAATCCCTCAGGGATAGACTGTAACAGGCAAATGTAAGCCAAATAAATATTTTCCTCTCCAATTTTCCAAGTTACTTTTGGTCAGAATGTTTTAAAACAACAGAAAGGAAATTAGAACGTGCTTATTTATTGTTTGTCAAAATTCATTAAACAACATGTACTAAAACAGCTCAATTTTACTGTTTGTGTTACCTTTATAAAAAAGAATAAATGAATAGGAATAAATGGAAAAAGTGGAAAAATTAAGAGTTGAAATCTTACTGATCAAACTTTTTAGGATTTAGAACTAGTAGCAGATTGAACTTACATAGAGCTAGAGAATACCTTGTACTGTAGAGTGGAGATTCAGAGCAGCTTTATATATAGAACCATTTTTTCATGGTAGAAACATTGTAGAAGCAGTTAACCTAAGCTAGCAAAAATGGTCTGATAAAGATACAGTATCAGTGAAGCTCAAGTCAAATGTTTAGTATCTCTTTCTGAATCACTGTCATTTAGTTTTTATATAAAGACACTGGTCAATTTTCTGTATTTTCACAATATGATAATCTCATTAATTTAAGCAAGAGAATTCTTCAAACATGGAAATGAAGTCTAACATTTATAAATTTATATGATTTTTCCTATAAATAATATACAAATATGAAGCAGATATTCTTCTTTCCTATATTGGCATTTGCACTTTGAAGATATTTGCATCTTTGTATGCACTAATAATTCTAGTACCTTCTAGTATCAATTTTTAAACTCTCCAATGAAATATGAAAATTGTTGAAACTATTTAATTGAGTTATTATAGTTCATTAAAAAATTGACATAAATTATCTTCCAACAACTTTTAATAGGCATATATATGCAAATGTATCCCATTTCTAAAGCAGGAATTTGAGGCTATTTGGAAAAATTTAATAACTTGTCAATGATCAAGCTAAATATGTGTATATATTTAATGCCTCACCATGATGTCACTGGAACCTTACAGGAAGCTGAGGGAATTTTCAAAGTCACAGTATCACATGCCTAGGGAGATAAAAACCTCTCTCAATCATTCTGCTGAAATTCTTCAGACAGACTAAGTGATAAAGTCTGAGAGTGTTTGCAATTTGGCCCAAGTTGTAGAGTCAGAAAACAGATCTCATAACTCTATCTACCCTTACATCCTCTGTCACTAATTACACCTAGGATGTAAGCTTGACTCCTACCCAGTCATTGATTTGTTCCCCTTGCAAAAAATACTGAAATGCTTCTGGTCATCAAGGGGACCATGTAAGAAAAACAACTCAGGACTAGAGATATGACTCAGTACTTAAGAGCATTCACTGGCTGCTCTTTCAGAGGACACAGGTTCAATTCCATACATTCACATGGCAGCTCACAACTATCTTTATTTTAATTCCAGGGGATATGATACCCCTTCGGTATTTCATGAGCACTAAGCACACATGTGGTTCACTGACATGCATGCAGGCAAAACACCCATACACATAAAACAAAAGTAAATTAATTTTTTAAAGAAAAGAACATCTAGAGAGATGCATAGCATAAAAAGAAAGTCTTCATTCATACCACGTTGAGCATAGGTTATTGAATCAATTTTTACATTGACACTCTGTAATTATCTTACATTTACCATAGCTAGAAGAACTCAAAAATTCTAAAATCAGTCATGACTAAATACAGATGATTGCCTTTGTTCACCTATGTTCAACAATGAATCCCTGTGAGAAAATGCTTATCACATGTCAGAACTCAAGAAAGAATAAGAATTCTTTTGGAAGAATTAATGCCATAGGCTAAAAGAGCAGTGGGAACACTGAAAAGTAAAATAAAACATCAAAAATGATAATGTTAACTTACATATCCTGACCTTTTATTATTACTTTAATGTCTTTATACATACATACTATATATTTACATATTTATAAATATATATAATATATAATATTATGTACAAATATTAGTTTATTTCATCATGCTCATGATAATATGAAGATGGATTAATTATTATGATAATTTTGAACAGATATACTAGAAATAAGAATAAAATAATTAGTTTTTACATGAAGTCACAGAGTCATGTCATATAGCCAGGGCTAAGGTTTCAAATTTCCCAAATCTAACTACCACCACATCAGTACTGAAACATTCTGCTATAGCTAGAGCCCATTTAAAGAGAAATTGAACTGAATTTCAAAATGAGTACTGCTAAACAAAGATATATATATATATATTCATAGATACCTAACAAATATCCCTCTTCGCTTAGGTTTCCAATTCTTCAATAGATACATGTTGCTTATAGTATCAGCTTCCAAAAGAAGAACCAAGACAAGAAAACTGAAAACAAATTTCAGTTTGATTTCTGGCTCTCATTTGCTGATTGGAATTGGGGCAATTTACTCATTGGAACTCCTTTTGTTCATCAACAAAACTATGTAGGATGTTGCAGGATTGTTGTATGTATCAATCATTTCTAGGCCTGAAATATCAAAGAAAGAGGTATTACTCAAACCCAAGTAAAATGTCTTTCACCATAGGGAAGATTCAACAGCATGAGAGGAGTTGTGGATAATAATCGAATGTGAAGACCATACAGGAGAAATTCAGAAGAATACATTCCTTGCCTTTTTTCCTCCCTTGCTTCATCTCCTGCTTCTTAATATGTACACCTAATATGAGCTACAAGGACAGGATTCAAATTCTTGCACACATCTAGGTTTGAATTCTATGCCATCTATTGAAGAAAAGTTAGGAGGTGATCCATAAACCACACTGAAAATTTAGAGATGGCAAGCATCAGGGCATTAGCAATCACATTGTTTTGTATCCTTTGCTGGGCATTAGTTATTTCTAACAGCTCACCACTACTCCATGATCTTCTATTAACATGTTTGAGCTTCTGTAAACCTACTCACCCCAGAGTAGTAACAGGGATGTTGTTAAAATGCATCAGAACATTACAGAGAGATTCTGTAGCACATGGTTCATAGTATGGTCACCAGCAAGAGATTACCTAGCTTCTGTCTAATAGATATTTACTGGTAATTATCAGCCCTTTGATGAAGTTCCATTCTTATTTCTATAT
Source organism: Lophiomys imhausi (assembly GCA_907164525.1). NCBI lineage: Eukaryota > Metazoa > Chordata > Mammalia > Rodentia > Muridae > Lophiomys > Lophiomys imhausi. The sequence goes on along the minus strand of CAJQZJ010000110.1, from coordinate 19,619 downwards.
AAAGGGAGATGAGTGCTAATAGTTACTTAATAGAGTGATTTTTGAAGACTAATTCAATATGAATAAGGACATATAGTAACTGGAAGAAAATGAGCCTGTGCATTAGTTTGTTTATTATTATACCATGTGTTTTTGTTACCAAAGAATTCTATTGAATAAGTCTGCGATTTGGGTTTAGAAAATATGACTTCCCCATCTGTAAAATAAAGGTGCACAAACTTAAAAAGTAAACTTCTTTTGTTAAATTTGATGTGACTTCCAAGCCCTAAAGAAAATTTCTTAGTCCTTAGTTACTACACAGTGCCTAGGTTCTATCCTTCTAGACAGTTCAACAATTCGTTAGGTTTTTCCACACATGTGTTCTCTTAAGGTAAAGTGCTTAAAAGAGAAACTTCATCCACTAAAGGTGCATAATTAAATGTTTTTGTATATTTACAGAGTTGTGCAAATAGCATTGCAATCTAATTTCATAATTCTTTTTACTGATCTTAAAAGAAATTCTCCTCTGTTCCTATCAGCCACACTTAAACCCATTTCCTCCAACAACTGAAAACCACAAATCTGTATTTTTTCCTTGAGATTTGTGTACATGAACCACAAAAATTTAATAGGGTCTCTTCACATGATGGTACACTAGAATTTGCCTATCTCTGACATGCTTAAAAAACAAGAGTAATAATAAAGAATGAATAAACCCAGCTAGGGATGGTGGAATGTATATGCATTCCTATAACTTGAAGGTGGGGGAGGAGGGGGGAGTTTACAGTCATCCTCAGTTCCATAGAGAGTTTGAGGTCAGTAAATTGGTACAGAAAACACTGTCTTTTAAAAATTTATTTATTTAATACTTCAGGTTACATCTTCATTATAGTGTCCTCTTTCCACCCCTCTCAGTCCTGCCCACCCACCCTCTACCCCCCTATCCCTTCCATCCCACTCGTGTGAAGTGGAGTGTTCCTATATGACAGTCCTCCACCCCAGTTCAGCAGTCATATGAGGGTCAAGAGCCTCCTCATACACTGGGGGCATACAAGGCAGCCCCACTAGGGAAAAGTGTTTCACTGACAGGAAAAAAAAAAGCCTATGTTCATGTTCCCATTGGTGCATTCATTGTAGTGTAGTTATTCTGTACTACATGGCTAAAATCTGACTATAAGTGAATAGATGCCATGTGCAACCTTATGGGTCTGGGTTAGCTCACTCAGGATGCGATTCTCTAGTTCCATCCATTTGGCTGCAAATTGCATGATTTCATTGTTTCTGATGACTGAGTAGTATTCCATTGTGTAGATGTACCACAGTTTTTTTATCCATTCTTTGGTTGAGGGACATCTGGGTAGTTTCCAGTTTCTAGCTATTACAAACAAAGCTGCATTGAACATAGATGAGGAAACTTCCTTGTGATTTGCGGAGGAATCATTTGGATGTATACCCAGAAGTGGTATGGCTGGGTCCTGAGGCAGAGCTATTCCAAGTTTTCTAAGATATCTCCAGATTGACCTCCATAGTGGTTGGACAAGCCTGCATTCCAACCAGCAATGGAGGAGTGTTCCCCTTTCTCCACACCCTCGCCAGCATGTGCTGGCATATGGGATTTTGATCTTAGCCATTCTGACAGGTATGAGATGGAATCTCAGAGTCATCTTGAGTTGCATTTTTCTGATGATTAAGGATGCTGGGCATTTCTTCAAGTGTCTCTCAGCCATTAGGAATTCCTCTGTGAATTCTCTGTTTAGCTCTGTCCCCCATTTTTTGATTGTATTATTTGGTTTCTTGTCATTTAATTTTTGAGTTCTTTGTAAATTATGGATATTAGCCCTGTGTCAGATGTGGGGTTGGTGAAGAATTTTTCCCAGTCTGTGGGCTGCCGTTTTGTTTGAATGACAGTGTCTTTTGCCTTAAAAAAGTTTTTAAGTTTCATGAGGTCCCATTTATTGATTGTTGTTCTTAGATCCTGAGCTGTTGGTGGTCTGTTCAGGAAGCTGTCACCTGTGCCAATGAGTTCGAGGCTTTTCCCCACTTTCTCTTCTAGTAGACTCAGTGTGTGAGGCCTTATCTTAAGGTCTTTGATACACTTGTACTTAAGTTTTGTACAAGGTGATAAGTATGGGTCTAATTCTATTCTTTTACATGTGAACATCCAGTTGGATCAGCACCATTTGTTGAAGATGCTGTCCTTTTTCCATTGTATGGTTTTGGAGTATTTATCAAAAATTAAGTGTCAATAGATGTGTGGGTTCATTTCTGGGTCTTCAATTCCACTCCATTGATCGACTGGTCTGTTTCTATACCAGTACCATGCAGTTTTTATTACTATTGTACTACAGCTTGAAATCTGGGATGGTGATACCTCCAGATTTTTTTTTTTTGTTATACTTTTTTTTTTTTAGCTCTTCTGGGTTTTTTTGTTATTCTATATGCAATTTTTTATTTGATGTTTGCTAATGGCATGCTGTATATTGCCTTTATTATTTCCAGATATGGTTCTTGTATGCACGTTCTCTCCAAAACTTTTAGCAGGAAGGGGTGTTGGATTTTGTCAAATGCTTTTTCTGCATCTAGCGAGATAATCATGTGGTTTTTTTCTTTCATCTTGTTTATGTGGTGAATTACTTTGACGGATTTTCGTATGTTGAAACATCCCTGCATTTCTGGGATGAAGCTTACTTGATCATGGTGTATGATACTTTTGATGTGTTCTTGGATTTGGTTTGCTAGTATTTTATTAAGTATTTTTGCATCTAAGTTAATGAGGGAGATTGGTCTGAAGTTCTCTTTCTATGTTGGGTCTTTGTGCGGTTTAGGAATCAGGGTAACTGTGGCCTCATAGAATGAGTTTGGCAGTGTTCTTTCTGATTCTATTTTGTGAAAGAGTTTCAAGAGGATTAGTATTAACTCTTCTTTGAAGGTCTGATAGAATTCTGTGCTGAAACCATCTGGCCCTGGGCTTTTTTTGGTTGGGAGATTTTTAATGACTGTTTCTATTTCCCTAGGTGATATATAAGGCTGTTTAATCTGTTAACCTGATCTTGATTTAGCTTCAGTAGGTGAAAACTATCAAGAAAATTGTCCATTTTGTTTGAGTTTTCATATTTGGTGGAGTATATATTTTTAAAGTAGGACCAAAATATTCTCTGGATTTCCTCAGTGTCTGTTGTTATTTCTCCCTTTTTATTTCTGATTTTGTTGATTTGGGTTTTTTTCCCTCTGTCTTTTAGTTAATTTGGCTAAGGGTTTGTCTATTTTGTTGAGTTTTCTTGAAGAACCAACTCTTGGTTTCATTGATTCTTTGTATCGTTGTTTTTGTTTCCAAGTTTTTGATTTCAGCCCCAAGTTTGATCATTTCCTGCCTTCTGCTCCTCTTGGGAGTGTTTGCTTCTTTTTTTTTTCCAATTCATCCAGTTTGGCTGTTAATTCCCTAATATGTGCTGTCACAATTTTCTTTTTGAAGGCACTTAGTGCTATGAACTTTCCTCGTAGCAAACCTTTCATTGTGTCCCATAGGTTTGGGTATGTTGTGCCTTCATTGTTGTTAGATTTTAAGAAGTCTTTGATTTCCTTTTTTATTTCTTCCTTGACCCAGTAGTCATCTCATAAAGAGTTATTCAATTTCCATGTGTGTTTAGGCTTTCTGTTGATTTTTTTGCTGTTGAAGTCCAGCTTTATTCCATGGTGGTCTGATAAGGTACAAGGGTTTATTTCAATTTTATTTTATCTGCTGAGGCTACCTTTGTGTCCGACTATATGGTCGATTTTTGAAAAAGTCCCATGGGTTGCTGAGAATAAGGTGTATTCTTTTGTGTTTGAGTGAAACGTTCTGTAGATACCTATTAGGTCCATTTGGTTCAAGAGATCTGTTAGGCTAATTATTTCTCTGTTTGGTTTCTTTCTTGATGATGTGTCCATTGTTTGAGTGGGGTGTTGAAGTCTCCCACTACTAATGTGTGGGGATTGATGTGCAATTTAAGTTTTAGTAGAGTTTCTTTTACAAATGTAGGTGCCTTTCTATTTGGGGCATAGATGTTCAATATTGAGATGTCCTCTTGAAGAATATTTCCTTTAACGAGTATGTAATGCCCTTCTCTGTCTTTTTTTTTTTATTAACATCAGTTGGAAGTCTATTTTGCTTGATATTATTATGGCTTCTCCGGATTGCTTCCTGGGTCCATTTGCTTGAGAAACCTTTTCCCAGCCCTTTACGCTAAGATAGTGTCTATCTTTGTTAGTAAGATGTGTTTCGTGTAATCAACAAAATGATGGGTCTTTTTTACGGATCCAATCGGCAAGCCTGTGTTTTTTTATTAGGGAATTGAGTCCATTGATGTTTATGGATATTAGTGACCAGAGGTTGTTATTTCCCATTATTTTGGTATAGATGGTGGTCCTGTGTTTGTTTTGGTTTAGTTGCCATGGAGTTTTCTGTTTCCTCTGTTTTCTTGGGTGCAGTTATCTTCTCTGGGTTGGAATTTTCCTTCTAGGATCTTCTGTAGGGCTGGGTTTGTGGGTAGATATTGTTTAAATTTGATTTTGTCATGGAATATCTTGTTTTCTCCATCAATGTTGATAGAGAGTTTTGCTGGGTATAGTATTCTGGCTGGGCAATTATCTTCTCTCAAGTCTTGTACGACATCTGTCCAGGCCCTTCTAGCTTTTAGAATTTCTGAGAAGTCAGGTGTAATTCTAATGGGTCTGACATTATATATTACTTGACCTTTTTCTCTTATGGCTTTCAATATTCTTTCTTTGTTCTGTACATTTCGAGTTTCAATTATTGTGTAGTGAGAGGAGTTTCTTTTCTGAGCTCATCTGTTTGATATTCTGTAAGCCTCTTGGAATTTTATTGGCATCTCTTTCTTTAGGTTTGGAAGTTTTCTTCTATGATTTTGTTGAAGATGTTTCCTAGACCTTGGAGTCACGAGTCTTCTCTTTCCTCTATGCCTATAATTCTCAGGTTCCATATTTTCATTGAGTCCTTGATTTCTTGGATGTTATGGGTGAGGAGTTTTTTAGCTTTTTCATTTCTTTGGATGTTGCACTGATTTCTTCCATTGAATCTTCCATGCCTGAGATTCTGTCTTCTATCTCTTGTATCCTATGTTTGATACTCATGCCTGTAGTTCCTGTTCTCTTCCCTTAATTCTCCATTTACACTCTTTGACTGTGTTTTCTTTATTGCTTCTATTTCCAGTTTCATGCCTTGAAAGATTTTATTCGTTTTGTATATTTCCTGCTCTAATTTGCTTGTCTTTGCCTGGAAATCTTTCATCTCTTTTAAATCTTTCATTGCCTTGTATCTTTCCTGTTCAATTTGAGCCACTTTGGCTTGGAGCTCTCTAATGGTATTATCCGTTGCTTTTGCTTGTAAAATTGTGGACTCTTTGAATTCCTTCATAGATTTAAGTTCTTCTTGAAAGGACTCTGTCACTTTCCAGATTGTAGAATTGTCATCGTTTTCATGTATTTCAGCTGTGGTGAAGTGGTCAGGGCTTGCTGTACTAGTATAGTTGTGTTTTGTTGGGGTCATATCTCCCTGACTTCTGTTTCTATTTTTTCTCTGACCTTTAGCCATTTGGTTGTTCTTAGCTGTTTGTTCCTTTTGTCTTCTGGGCTTGGAGCCAAAGGGGGCGTGTTGGTGTATCAGTTGTACTGTTTGGTGACCTATCACTTTCCACTGGCTGGATGGGGCCTTGTGTGCATGTCCGAGAGAGGGGAGGAGAGTCCTTCCCAGGGACTTTTAATGGTCCCTGGATAGCTGGGTGAGACCAAGGGGTGTCGAATCACTCAGATTATTGCACAGCGTCTTATAACTCTGTAGCTTTATGGCTGTTTTCCCAAGGTTCAAAATGTGTCCGAAGGGGCCACCGCCCTCTTGGATCTCCCCACATGTTCTTTTCAATAGAACTTGTCTAGGCCTAGTTTTTCTTCAGTATCTCAGATAATGTTGATGCTGCTGCCTATCCTATTCTCTTTCAGCAGCAAAGCTGGGCAAGACGTCGTGAGTCTTCCCTTTCATCTGTGCCTATAATTCTTAGGTTCCGTTTTCTATTGAGTCCTTGATATCTTGAATGTTATGGGGGAGAACTTTGTTAGATTTCTCATTTGTTGTTGTTGTACTGATTTCTTCAATCGAATCTTTCACAGCCGAGATGCTGTCTTCCATCTCTTGTATCCTATTTTTGTTACCCATGTCTGTAGTTCCTCTTCTCTTTCCTTGACTTTTCACCTCCACGATTATCTCTGTGTTTTCTTTATTACTTTTACTTCCAATTTCAAGTATTGAACAATTTTATTCGTTTTATACATTTCCTGTTCCAATTTACTTTTCTTTGTCTGGAAATTTTTCAAATCTTTCATTGTCTTATCTCTTTACAGATATTGTTAGGCTGAGCTGGCTTGGAGTTCTCTAATGGTATTCTCCATTGCTTTCATTTATAAAATTGAGGATATTTTGTATTCTTTCAGTGATATAATTTCTTCTTGTAAGGACTCCATCATTTTTCTAAGTATAGATTTGTCATCATTTTCATGTGTTTCAGCTGTGGTGGGACATTCAGGGTTTGCTGTGTTAACCTTTCTGAATTTTGTTGGAGTCATATTTCCCTGATTTTTGACAGTTTTGCTCTTTTGCTGACCTTTAGCCATCTGGTTGCCCTAAGATGATTGTTCTTGATGACTTCTGGACCGTTTCCGTGGCACTGCTCATCCTCTTTAGGGTGTTGCAGTGATCATGTGAATACTGGTCCCTCAGGTAGCCAGGAGGTACCTTTATCTGGCAGTTGGGGCTGCCTCCAAAGACCCTACAGTGATATGACCTGTGGGAGACTGTACTGGTGCAGGAAGTGCAGCCTTCTGTCCTGTCTAAGTGCAATGTTCTTCCATGATTGTATATCCAAAGGTGTTCTGTCCAACACCTTTCTGGGTAAGCCCAGATAAGCTTGTGCCTCCTAGCCAGCTTCTCTGCTGGAAATATATCTTGGTGAACCTGCCATTCTCCTGCATGGAATGCAGCCATGGAAGCTGTCTGCTCCAGAGGCTGGTGAGTACCCTTGTATGAGATTTGGAGCTATTCTTGAGTATTTGCTTGGCTTTTGCCCGCTTCTGCAGCAGGGTCCTAGCAGGCCTCTGTTCTGTGCCGGGCTCCATACTGTCCTCTGCTCTGGCCCTTTGGCCTCTGTCCCATGCTGCTGGGCTCTGCTCTGTACCATGGACCTTTCCCCCATGCTGCTGGCCTCTGCTTTGAGCACTGAGCCTGTGCCCTGCACTGCTGGCCTCTACTTTGGGCCCCGAGCCTGTGCTCCATGATATTGGCCTCTGCTTTGGGCCGCTGAGCTAGAAATTTGACTGTGATGATCTTGTGCATTTCTCATACATATTGTCCCAGACAAAGTGAGTGTCCAGAAAGTACTTTTTGACACAGTCTTATTCAATCTCTGGATCTTGATATCTTTCTATGTCCTGGTCTGTGATGATATTCACTGTGCCTGATTTTAAATTGAACTAGCATCAGGCCAAAATATAGCACTGGAAAGCAATTGTGGAGAGTGAGAGGGCCAGATACCTACATTCTGAGAAGTATAGGATTCAAGAGGTTTGGCTGATGCAGTGAAATTTCTAAGGAAAAGAAGCTTCACTTTGCATATCTGGGTGTGTATTTTATCAATGTAAAATAACAATGGAGTTGGATAATTGTGAACCTGAGGTCTGCTGTAGAGTGCATACCTTCAACGGGGTAATATATTAATAGGACATTTTGAAACTATGAAGACAAATCCTGTGCCTGGACAGATCTCATTGTTGAGATTGTGTCCCACATACCCAGTGAAAGTGGAAGATGTCCTGCAGCTAGAATATTAGCCACTAAAAGATGTGAGGAGTTTTAGGAGGCTAAGAGAACCTGTGGACCCTGTCAACTACATAACTAAGAGTGGCCTGCATGGGCTCCTGGTATACAACTTAATACACAAAGAATGTAGCTACTAAACTGAAAAAAAACTGTGGTGAACAATGAGCATTTGTTCAGCTTAGGCTTAACCCCAGCATAACACACAGGAAAGATAAGAGTCCAAAAGTTCTACCCTTGTATAGAACTAACAGTTTCCAATTTTAAAGGCCCACAGAAAACTGAAATATATAAAATTCTGCAAGATTTAAAATTTTACATGTAAAATTGTTTAGTTGCCCAAAATTGTACACAGATGAGCTGTTGCTGAATTTCCTTCTCTGGGTGAGGTATAAATCAGTATCTACCATCCTCCCAAGATCCCAACAATGAACTAAGGCATGATTATACCAAGGTTTACTCTGGTTAATCAATAAATTGGATTTCCTTACAGAGCTTTGGTGAGGGGTTTATTTACACAGGTGTGGGCCATCCTTCCCCGACCAGCTACACTTGAAAGACTACCCAACTTCAATAATAGCTTCCCTGTAGATCCTCTTCTAGTCTTCTAGTCTTCCTTGGTCTCTATTTACTCTAGCTTCTGTCCCAGGCCAGTTGCAAAGTGGCCAGGCAGTAGTGACAGTCACTGCCAATAAAACTGGATGAGGTCACTTCCTTAACTGGCAGATGAAATCCAATAAAATCAAGAATAATAATAAGCCAAATAGATAACAAAATTAGCAATATGAATGAAAAAGTCATAAATTGAAAAGAAGACTTCTGGAAGGGAAATGAAATACTGACTGACTCAAATGAAAACCACAGCAGAAAGCATTATTAACAGAGAGTTAACAAAGCGGAAGATTAAATTTCATTGGTGGAGGACAAATTTGAGACAAAAATACATTCACACATACATAAAGAAAAAAATGTAACAAACATGACCAACACTTCCAAAAAAGTTTGAAATGCATTCAAGAGATCAAACCTAAGAACTTATTGTACAGAAGAAGGGGCTGAGAAAAATCAAGAGATGAATAATTTCATCAATTAAATTATAACAGAAAATTTTCAAATTGAGTAAGGAATGAATATCCAAACTCAAGAATCCCTTCCAGGCACAAATAGACATGATCAGTGAAGAACAGGATATATCGCATTCCTAATTTCAAAAATACAAATCATAACGATCATAAAATCTGAAAATGGAAAAATATGACTCATACATACATGCAAATAATTAGAAAAACCTCAGATCATCATCATCCATCCTCCAAAGAAAGCAAGCAAGTGATGGTTTAAGAAATTCTAAAAGTAGATAATTGAAAACCATGATATCTATTTGGAATACAGCTGTCTTAGCAAGTGATAGAGAAATAAGAATATTTCAGACCTGCATATACTAGGAAAGTTAATGACATCAGTCCAAGACTGCAGAAGATTCCCACAGGACCATTATTCACAGGAGATAAAGGAGGAGTCTTCATCACGAAAACAGCAGATAAGAATTAATTTCATGAGAAGAATAAATGAGTGAAAGTCAGTTTGCAAGCAATTCTTAATGTCAGAAAAGTAGCAGAACATAAAATTAACATATAGACATAACAGCTAATCTATATAACAATAGTTATCATACAAAGAAATCTGAGTGAGGAGAGGAATACATTAAAAACCAAACATAAGGGGATCCAAGATGGCAGCGGCCTGCGTGGACGTATTTTGATCTCGGGGTCAACAGTTACAAGGCGGCATGTGTGTCAGGACGCTGTACAAAGGGCACGACCCCTCCTAAATCTCACTCAGCTACACAGGGACCACTGAAGATCCATGGGCAGGACGCCACTTCCCACTCTTGGACACACTAGGAAGTCGTGCACCTGGGAATCGGGATCACCCATCCCCCAACAGGAGAGACCCCTGGTAAATTCCAACCTAATACCCAGCTGGCAGATTCAGAATCCACACAGAGATAATCCCCACCCTGCTGGGCACTCCCAGTTCTCACACAGACGATCCAATTATCTGGTGAAGGTTGCAACCCTTGGAAGTGTGCACAACTCTGCTGCAAGTGCGCTCAGAACTCAGATCGCAGTCTGTGATGTCATTGGCCAGTTTCCAAGCTGCAGGAGCCGCAAGGCTATTGGAGCTGAACTGCAGATTTACCCACTACAGGAACCAACCCCCGTCAAACTGCGAGATATTTGAAACAGTCCTATATCGGACTTTTGTACTAGTACGGGCCCTTCAGGCAGGGAACCAGAGCTTATGTATACACAGCTCCGCCACCTGGATTAGTTAGGTCTCCACCTGGGAGGCAGGGCTGAATGACTCACCTAATAGGGGTGGAGTAAGGCAACGCTACTCCTACACCAAAGCACCCCCTTTGGACCCAAGTCCAGAAGACAGCAAAAAAAATCCACATGGCCAGAGACCCCAGACCAAAAAAAAAAAAAAGAGCAAAATGTCTCCAACAAAAGAAAGCAACGCTATTCCGTTCAGCCCAAACCACCTCGCCACAACTGAAACACATGAAAATGATGACAATTCTACAGTATGGAAAGTGATAGATTCCCTTAAAGAAGAACTTAAAACTATGAAGGAATTAAAGGAAGGCACAGTTTTACAAGTCAAAACAACAAATAACACTATTAAAGAGCTCCAAGCCAAGGTGACCCAGTTTGAATAGGAAAAGGATAAAGCAATGAAAGATCTCCAGGCAAAAACAAGCAAACTGGAGAAGGAAATGTACAAAACGAACAATACCATTCAAGACATGAAAATAGAAATGGAAACAATAAAGAAAACACAGTCAGAGTTAAAAGAGGAAATAGAGAATCAAGAGAAGAGAACATGAACTATGGATGTGAGTATGAAAAATAGGATGCAAGAGATGGAAGACAGGATCTCAGGCATGGAAGATTCTATGGAAGGAATCAGTACAACATCCAAAGAAAACGAGAAAGCTAAAAAATCTCTCACCCACAATATCCAAGAAATCAATTAGTTTGCATTTCTTAATTATCATAAACAATTTATGACATTAGTAGTAAAAGGCCAAAACATCCCATTTCATTTTTTTCTTTACCTCCTAATCCTTCCATCCCATTTCTCTGGGTGTGGTGGCCTTATGTAACAGTCCCTCATTTCCGTTGAGAGGTCATATGAGGACCAAGAGCCTCCTCATTCATTGGGCGTCTACGAAGCAGTACCATCAGTGAAAAGTGTCTCGTTGCCCTGGAGAGAGAACTACTAAACAAACAAACCAATAAGCAGACAATAGATAAAAAAGACTAAAAAATAGAAAAATATAACTTATATATAAAAAATAAATAAAAAAAATTAAAAATAAGAAGTCTATGTCCAAGTTCCCTTTGGTGTGTTAGTTGTAGTATCAATACCTTCTATTATATAGCTAAAATCCTACTATAAGTGAATAGATGCCATATGTGTCCTTCTGAGTCTGGGTTAGTTCACTCGGGATGAGCTTTTCTAGTTCCATCCATTTGGCTGCAAATTGCATAATTTCATTGTTCTTGATAGCTGAATAATATTCCATTGTGTAGATGTACCACAGTTTTTTAACCCATTCTTTAGTTGAGGAACATCTGGGTTGTTTCCAGTTTCTAGCTATTACAAATAAGGCTGCTATAAACATAGATGAGGAAATTTCCTTATGACTACATGAAGAGGCATTTGGGTGTATACCCAGAAGTGGTATGGATGGGTCCTGAGGCAGAGTTATTCCACGTTTTCTAAGATATCGCCAGACTGACCTCCATAGTGGTTGCACAAGCCTGCATTCCCACCAGCAATGGAGTAGGGTACCCCTTTCTCCACACCCTTGCCAGCATGTGCTGTCATTTGAGATTTTGATCTTAGCCATTCTGACAGGTGTGTGATGGAATCTCAGAGTCGTCTTGAGTTGCATTTCTCTGATGATTAAGGATGTTGAGCATTTCTTCAAGTGTCTCTCAGCCATTAGGGATTCCTCCTTTGTGAATTCTCTATTTAGCTCTGTCCCCCATTTTTTGATTGGATTATTTGGTTTCTTGGCATTTAATTTCTTGAGTTCTTTGTAGATTTTGGATATAAGCCCTCTGTCTTATGTGGGGTTGGTGAAGATTTTTCTCCCAGTGTGTAGGCTGCCGTTTTGTTCGAATGACAGTGTCTTTTGCCTTACAGAAGCTTTTCAGTTTCATGATGTCCCATTTATTGATTGCTAATATCAAGTCCTGAGCTGTTGGTGTTCTGTTCAGGAAGTTGTCGCCTGTGCCAATTAGTTCAAGGATTTCTCCCACTTTTTCTTCTAGTAGATTTAGTGTGACCTGCCTTATGTTATGGTCTTTGATCCACTTGGACTTAAGTTTTTTACAAGGTGATAATTATGGGTCTACTCTCATTCTTTTACAAGTGGACATCCAGTTTGACCACCAACATTTGTTGAAACTGCTGTCCTTCTTCCAATGTGCCTTTTTGGCTTCTTTGTCAACAATTAGGTAGCCATAAGTGTGTGGGTCTATTTCTGGATCTTCAATTCGATTCCATTGATCTACTGGTCTGTTTCTATACCAATACCATGCTGTTTTTACAACTATTGCTCTTTAGTACAGCATGAAATCTGGGATGGTAATACCTCCAGATGTTTTTTTTTTATTGTACAGGATTGATTTAGCTATTCTGGGCTTTTTGTTGTTCCATATGAAATTGAGAATAGCTCTTTCCAAGTCTATAAAAATTTGTGTTGGTATTTTGATAGGAATTGCATTGAATATATATATTGCTTTTGGTAGGATGGCCATTTTTATTATGTTGATCCTACCTATCCATGAGCATGGGAGATCTTTCCATCTTCTAACGGCCTCTTCCATTTCTTTCTTCAAGGGCTTGAAGTTCTTGTTGTACAGGTCATTTAGTTGCTTGGTTAGAGTTACCCCCAGGTATTTTATGTTATTTGTGGCTATTGTGAAGGGCTTTGTTTCTCATATTTCTTTCTCAGCCCCTTTGTTTGTTGTATAAAAAAGGGTTTCTGATTTTTTTTGAATTAATTTTGTATCCAGCCACTTTGCTGAAGGTGTTTATCAGCTGTAAGAGTTCTCTGGTGGAATTTTTGGGGTCGCTTATGTATACTATCATATCATCTGCAAATAGGGATAATTTGACTCACCTGATAAGATTTTTGTTCCCACTGTGATGGTAAAGTCAGATAAAAAAATACATTATATATTTATTTTTCTCAGCTCTCTGAGGTGGTTGAAGAATAGACAGCTTGAGTCTCACAGCTAAATTTTGAGTTGTTTAGGAATCAAGAGGGCGTTCTAGAGCTAAGAAGATGGTTATAATAGTGATGCAAGTTAGTATGAAAGCTAAGTCAGTTATAGAACTTTAAACTCATGGAGATGGTTAGAAGGTAGAAGGTTAAAGTCAGGGGCCAAATATGTATGAACTGGACATTGGGAAGGTATACTGGGCCATTTAACTCTCATAAATGTGGCATATTTAATTCTGCTGTTTTGTATAGAATTTACTGTTATAAGAGAAAGAACCATTTGTTGGATTGAAAAGGGAAGCTGTTGGGGGGGGAAGAGGGTGGAAGGGTGGGACAGGAAGGGGGAATAGGGAAGGGTTTGTGACTGAGATGTAACTTGAAGAAAAAAAATAAAGTACTTATATTAAAAAAATAAAAAATAAAAAAATATGTATTTTAAAAAATTAAAAAAAGAAAATCTATTCTTTTAAACAATATTGGTGTGAATTTTTTATAGAGTGACTTTTGAAATTAAACAAATTATTGTCTTCAAATATGTTTAAATATTTTTGGTTTATGTAATTAAAATCTACCTTTACTTTTATTGGTCTGATACTTAGATGATAGTGGGTGGATTAATCTTTCATAACTCTAATTATAAATTATAAAATGAATTATAGAATGAAGAATCTAGTTTTTCTTCCATATAATATGAGTTCATTATTGAAATTATTGCAATAAAGAAAAGAAGGATAAATTGAAATAATCGTGCTCACGTGTTTTACATCAATTGTTCAAGTTATGGATGAGCGCTTTTCTAGCCTAAACTTTCTAAGTTTAAGTGACATATTCACAGGTATAAAATGTATTAGCATGCAACACTGCATTGATTGAACTCACTGACAAATCTGATTTCCCTATCTTTCTGTCGGATGTTTAAAATGAGAATTATATTATCTTCCTTAGGAAATACTTTATTATCCATTTTCTTTGTGTATTTTAGCAGTAAAACAGATGCCATCTGCTGGCTAAAAGAAATATACAGCATAACATTTTAAAAACACTTTCTGGAAAGCAAATGTTATTTCACTGAACTTATTTCTAATCAATTACAGATTTAAATATTTAAACAAAGTACACTACAGTGTGACATTTTAAATATTCTGATCTTGATACTCAATAATGGCTAGATCAAGTGGGAAAAATGACCCATTTTAGATATTTTAAATACCTTTACAGAATTGACTTGCATTTTGTAATATCTTAGTGCTGTTATATCATAACCATGTTATTATGCCGGAGCCAAATGATGTTCATGAAGACGTGTTTGTTTTCTAGGTGTGCTAGATACCTACAAAATGGGAGAAAATAAATTCCTTTCCTTCAGCCAATATGGAAAAAAATAGGTGATGTGGAAAAATTCATTTCTTCCAAAAAATTTTCTGGAAGTCTCTGTGTGTATTTTACCCTTATTTTTATATATTTAATCCACTTTGAGTTAAATTTTAATGTTGCATAAGAAAATATTATAACTTCCTTATTGCCACTACTGTTCAAATGATTGATTATCTTTTCTAGTTTCATTCTATTACTCATGAGACATATTGACCAAAAGTAACTTGGGGAGGAAAGGGTTTATTTGACTCCCACTTCCAAATCATAATCAGTTATTGAGAGAAGCCAGGGCAGGAATTCAAGGTAACTTGTAGGCAGGAAGCAAGAAGTAATGCAGCTTGTTGGCTGCTCTGAGTTCATGCTTAGCTACACACACACACACACACACACACACATATATATATATATATATATATATATATATATATCCCTGCCTAGGGATGGTACTCACAGAGTGGACTGAGCCCTCCCACATCAACTAATAATAAACATGATCCCTCATATACAAATCTATAGATCAACTTGATAAATGAAATTACTCAATCAAAGCTTTCCTATCTGATGATTGAAGGCTGTGTCAAGTTGACAAAACTAACCAGGACATGGTATTTCCCCATTATATAACCAGACACGGTGGTAGACTATCTTTTAAACCTACATGGGGGTTTATTTGTAGGGTATATTCTTCTCTTTTATTATTCTATATACCATATGCTTTTGGTTACTATAAATTTGTAATATGTTTTGAAATTGGAATGTATGAGGTCTCTTAATCTCATACTTTTGCTCAAGAGTATTTTGCTAAGGGAGACTTCCTTTAAATTTCACATTAATTTTACGATTTTGTTTGTTTCTTCAATTTGCTTAGAAAACCTTCCAGAAAATCTTGATTTTGATTTGTAGCACTGTTTTTCTTAACATCCTGCTATATATCAGGAATGAAAGCTAGATACTTTATATATTCATATAGCTTTCTTTAATCCCATTAATTTATTCTTCAATAGTTCTTCAATTTCTTCTTTAATTCTTATTTCACAAGGATCTATTCCAGTACTCATATAATCTTGGGCTTATTATAGTGACTTACTGAATCATCAATTTTTACTTATGGAATTCCTTGTAGTTAATGCCTTATAACCGGAAATCACTCTTCCATTATACTTTCTATTTTTGCCTTTTATTGTGGTTATCCAACTGTTTCTTCCTACTTAGACTAAACACGTTCATCATCTGTTATGTGACTAATGAATCACTATCCTTTTACTTGCTAACGAACCAATCACTAGATGGTAAATATTTCCTTCATGGCAATTATATCCTTGGTACCAGAAATTTAGATACTTGCTCAGTGGAAATTTTACAAAGTAGGCCCCACAAAATATTGTGAAACAGGATGGCATTGTACAACATACACAGAATTTTCTTCAAATATATGGTCAACTTAATTGAGAAAATTTCAGTTCATTTCTCAAGGCTCACTGAAGTCTGGAAACATCTGTTTACAGTAGCATTCAACGATTAACTGAAGCATGTTTCTGTTTTATTTAACAGTAAATGTCTAAGAGTGTGCACTTAACAGAGATGATGAGGGAAAGACTCCTAAATGTGTTTAAGGGATTTAGAAAGTTTGTTATTTTATGTCTTGGACTAATTATTGAATAAAAGAAATGTGACTGAGTCCATAGTCTCTACAAATGTACTTATTGATATTCTTTGTCTGTTTTCTTGTGTTCAAACAACTTAATGAAGTACATACATTATTTGAATAGATACCATGTCTGCAAATGTATATAAATTGTGATAATTCATAAATTATATGGTAAGAACACTAACTTGCAGATAATATGTTAATTACCAAATTAATAAAGAGATTCATAGATGAGAACAACATCAAGTTTTAAGAATGTAAATATAATTTTAGATGTTTGTAATAAACGAGATTAGGCTGGAAGAAGAATATAAATATATGCTAAAGTGATTTTTAAGAAAATTTGTTAAAATGTTAAAATAACACTTGATGTACTTGACTATGAAACCATTTTAGATATAAATATTGGTATTTGCTATAGTGAGCAGGTGCAAGAAAACTATAATGAATTGAAAAATACCATGGATTGGGCAGCTAACAATTATGACTTTTTCAAATATCACAATAAGCTTGTGGTAGATATACTGTTATTATCTCATTTCCTATGCAAAGCCATTAAGCTCAATATGGATAAGTTATGTGTCCAATTATAATATAATTCAGGCCAACATAATCACAAAATGGGTTCCTGTATCACTATATTAAGATTTATAGGATAACTTTGAAAAATAAGACACTGGCATAGAAAAAAGTTGCCAGAGCAATTTTAGTATGTTATGACCATATTTGAAACTAATGTTGAATGTTTTGAATATCTGTCACATGAAACTATGTGGTAAATGTTTACAATTATGTTATTATAAACATATTTTATATGTAACAATGACAGCATGAATATGTATATATAGATTTGCTGTCTAAATAACTTCACAATTTACCATAATATAAATAAATAAATACATATGATGCACATACACATACAGTCATTGTGACTGTATTTAGCTTTTTAAACACAAGACCTAGAGTGAGGTAATCCAGACCCAGAAAGACATGGATGGTATGTACTCACTTATAAGTGGATATTACCCATATAGTACAGGGTAACCATACTACAATCCACAAACCCAAAGAAACTAAGTAGCAAGAAGGGCACAAGTGAGGATGCTTGATTCTCACTCAGAAGGAGAAAAATATAGACATCAGAAATAGATGAAGACAAGGAACTGGGTGGGAGAATTGAGGGGAATGAAGGTGGGGATCAGGAGAGGGAAATCAGGGATGGAGGTGGTAAGGCTAGGAGAGAGAAGGAAAACTGATGGAGGCAGGATCTCTGGGACTAACAGGAGACCTGAAAAGGTTAGGCACCTATGAGAATATATGGGTAACTCTATGTGAGAATCCTAGCAGCAGGGGGATATGGAGATTGAAGTAGCCATCTCCTAAAGCCAGGCAGGACTGCCAGTGGAGGACACCAACCCACTCACAAAACCCTTCCCCCAAAATCTACCCTTCCTACAAGATGTGCAGGAATAAGGATATAGCATAGATTGAGGGGATGTCTGGTCAATGATTGGACCAACTTTAGACCCACGCTATGGAAAAGAACTAACCCCTGACACTAACAATGATGCTCTGCTATGCTTGTAGACAGGAGCATAGAAATACTGTCCTCTGAGAGGCTCCACCCAGCAAAGGATTGAAACGGATGCTGAGACCCATAGCCAAACATTGGACAGAGTACTGGGAGTCTTGTGAAAGAGTTGGGAGAAGGACAGAGACACCACAATGGGACTAGAACTACAAAGTAAGACAAACAGAGCCAACTAACTTAGGCCCATGGGGTTGAACAGAGATTGAACCATCAACCAAAGACCATGCATGGACTGAACCCAGGCTCCCTACACTCATGAAGCTGAGGAACAGTTTGTAGAACCCCTAACAATTGGAGCAGAGGCTATCCCTTACATCTACTCTGTTGCCTACAGTTGGATAACTTGCCTCTAGCTCCACAGCATTGGCTGGCTTCAGTGGAAGGAGATGCAGTTAGTTCTGATGCAACATGAAGCACTAGGGAGGGGTTGTGGGTGGAGTCTCTTCTCTGAGAAGAAGGGGAGGGGGGATGGAGACAGAGGGTAGGAGGGTAGGATTGGAAGGAGGGGAGGGAGGGAGCTGTGAACAGGATGTTGAAATGAAAATAAATAAATTTTTAAAAAGAAACATAAGATCTATACTTAATCATTATGTCTTATATAGAAATGTATATAACCCATCCAAACTTTCCCAAAAGAATAAAGAAAAATAATATGGTCTACTTCCTTTATATTGTCTTATCCAGTATTATGCCTGAAAATTCTTTGATTATCCTAGACACACCACATTCATCATAGGTTCCATGTATATCTGCAATCCTAGCACTAAGGGGGTAGAAGCAGGTTGATCTTTTTGAGTTCAACAATACCATCTTGGTCTACATTGTGAATTCCAGGCTAGCCAGGACTACACAGTGAGACCCTGCCTTAAAAAAATTCATCATAAGTAACTTGTCAAGGAAGGTGAATATTAAAATTATTTATTCTCATAAAATTCGTGAACCCTTTACTATAATCCTGCTTTAGGCTTTACTCTTTCTCATATGTCTGTTGGTGGAAGGTCTAATACATTGGTTCTGAGAGGCTGGTTTCAGTGCTGGGGATCTGGTTAAGGCCCTTTCTGAGATACTCTCTGATTGGTTAATAAAAGTCACTGATGGCCAATTAGCTGGGCAGCAAGAGTATATAGGAAGGTGGGACTTCATGGGATGAGGAAAAGGAACACTGAGTATTACACAGAGAAGCTTTTTTTCTGCCAGGAGACATGGAAGCAGACAGATGTGTCTGAGAACTCTGGAAGTTACAGCAAGCCACATGGCTGATTGAGATTAGGTGGGCTGGGATTGATTTATGTGAACTAGTTGAGAGTCTACCCAGTTAAGGGCTAAGTGTTGAAATATCAAAAGGTCTTGGTGTATTTAATTAGTGGGGAAAAGGCCTCCACACATTTCAGGTTGAAAGGCCTGCAGACCTACAGGCTCTGTCCACAGACTTCATGGCAGGCCTTGGTGACTACTTTGCCAGGCTGCCACTGGCTATTCTACTGGCCTAATATAACAGTTTAAAATTACTAATAAATATATGCCAACTTCCCCACCAGGCCTCCCTGCTTAGAGGCCTCTAAGGCAAGTCAGTACTGCCTATCTCCTGCCAGGCTGATGACTACTCCACTGGCCTAATATAACAATTTATGTAGCTATTAATGAATATATTAGTTAACAGAGTTTAGGTTGTAGGTAGTGAAGGCCACCCTTGGTCTAGGGCTTTATCCTCCGGAGGGGTCAGGCCTCCAGTTAAGTCAAGTCATATCTGCCTACCTCCCACCAACCCACTAACTGCTCCACTAGCCTGATCTTAGAGTTTATAATTATTAATAAATACAATTGATAACTAAGTTGCAGTTTCATATGTCCTTTTCACAGG
>CAJQZJ010000108.1:129900-146248 GCA_907164525.1 Lophiomys imhausi | reverse complement strand
AGTTCCCATTTTCTCTCCATACATTCCAGCATCAGTCTTCAGCCTTTGGGTCCTGTTTCTCTGACAGACATTTATTGTAGAGCAGGGATTATAAAGGACTAACCTACCCTGTCTTGGCAGAGCTAGGCTGTCAACTTCCCTGCTACCAAGTTTTGTCCTTTTTGGACAGCAGTCTGTCTGCAGTTGAAGCAAGGAGTTTTTACATGCCAAGAGATAGGCTTGCCACTAATTCAACCATCTCACACTGGAGATTCTTCGATGCTTATCTTCTACTTGGAGTAGAATAGGGGGTGCTGTCAGGAGCAGATATGTCACGATATCAAAAAAAAATCTTAATTTAAGACCACATCTTTGAATGCCATATTCTGCAGATCTCTTGGGGTTTTTGAAGATGCCCTATCCATCTCTTGTATTTAGATAAGCAAATGTTGCTTGTCTCTTAACAACTTGATTACTGAGTAGCTTAGAGAATATGTGATAGACTGTCATAGTAGCTAACAAAGTGACATGCATGCATGATTGGAGTTTGTTTTTCTTAACTATCCTAAACAGTTTAAGACGGTTGGTATCAAGAGGCCAGAGCTTCACATTTCATTTTTAAGTATCTCTAGGTATGATACCAATAGGAAGCGTTACCTTTAATTTTGTATCAATATACAAAGATCTATTCAAATGTGGCTAAATATACTCTTAATTTTGTATCAATATACAAAGATCAATGCCTATGTGGCCCAATACAATCTTAATATTGCGTCCATATACAAGGGTCAATACCATTGTGGCCAACTATAATCTTAATTTTGTATCAATATACAAATATCAATACCGACGTAGTCCAATACAATCTTATTTTTGCACAATAAACAATGGTCAATACCACTTTCGCCAAATAAACTAGTAATTTTGTATCAATATACAAAGGTATAAGGGCATATTCAATAATCTGCCCCTTCTTCTTGGTCCTTCCTGTGCTATGTCTATGTCTCAATTTTTCTCAAGTCCGTGCATTCCTACATAGGAGATAAAGAAGGATACAGAAAAGGGAAAGAAGGAATACCCTGGGTCTAACCTCCAAAACCCATTAAACAGGACCATTTAACAACTTGTAATCTCTTCCCCTAAATAACAGAGTTTTCAGTTGTCCTTCAAATAATCAAAAGGGGGGGCAGAGAAACACCCTCCCCACCCTCTGGGTATGGGACTTCGCTCTCTTAAAATGACTTCCTGCTGATTTGGGTCGTAGTAAACCTGTTTGGGGCCTGAACCAAAATGGAAAAATGGTTAAAAATGTTAGTACAATCCTTTTATGTTCAGTCCTTCTGTTCTCAGCTGTTTAGATGTCCTAAGGAGTTTGTAGGCAGAAGCTGAACTTCCAGGCTTTACTGAGGTTCTGGCTGGGGCATTGTGTAGAGCTGAACGGTCTTAGCGATATTGATTTGTTGTGGTTGTAGGCTTTTGATGGAGACAGCTATTGAGGGAGTCTGTCAGGCTGAATCATCTGGGTCACTCGTCTTCTTTTGGTGTCTGATTCTGTTTTCTGCTGAGGTTTCCGTTGTCCAGTTGTCCCTGGGTTCCTTGAATGGATGCTTTGATTCTCCTGGAAAGATAAGAACAGAGCCCTGCCCTAATCCTCACGCAGGGACAATCACCCTCTTTTTTTTTGGGGGGGGGGTAGGTAATATTTCTCCTGAAGCAAATTTGGTTTTTGACAATATATAAAGTGTTATCTTTCAATCTGGGTTAAAGAAGAAATTATTTTGTTATTTTGGAGCTAAACCAGCTTTAGTGTATATATTTTGAGATCTCAAAGGACAATTTGTTTGTATTGAGTAGGTCTTTTAAAGTGGCTTTTAAACTTAGGTCCTTCCAAATCCTATGTGTGTGTCTCTGCATTCTAATTATTGGGATCAGAGACCTGTGGTTCCCATCTGAAGGGATTGAAGATGTGTTCCACCACTCCTGGATCGAAGTTTTTCTCTATTAAGAGTTTGTTTTGTATCAGGCTGACCTTGAGCTCTGAGATCTGCCTGTTTCTGTCTCTAGTGTGTTGGGGTTTAAGGGTGTACTCTTCTTGAATGATAGGATTAAGGGTGTGTACCCTCACCACCCTGTTCTGTCTTTATATGTCATGTTCTACAGAGCTCTTATACTTCTTTCTCTCTTATGTATGGGGAAAAACTTGAAAAGAAAAAAAGGGGATATTGACATGATATAGAAACAATAAGAAAAAGGGGTAGATTATTGAATCTACCCTTACATCTTTGTATATTGATACAAAATTAAGGTTAACTCTTTTTAAGGTATTATACCTATGTAATTCTTTAAAATGCAATGTGAAGTTCTAGGCCTTTTGATAGCAACTATCACAAACTGTTTAGGATAATTAAGAAATGCAAACTAATAGTCTTTCAAACTTGTCATTTGGTTAGATACTAGTTCAGCGTATCACAGATATTTTATAAGGTAATCAGAAATCAAGTTGCTAAGAGATAAGCAACATTTGCTTATTCAAATATACAGAGCCAGAATGTTTCTTTTTAGCAAGGATTAGAAGTAGTTGAAGGCTTCTCACTGCAAGGGTGTGGGTCCATTTGACTACTGATTCAGCTCATTAGAGGACTGAGTCTGATTTAAACTCTGAGCTCCTTTGTTGAGATATGAAGGAGACTTGACTTTTCACAATGCTCTGTCATCTTACTGTTCTCCAGGAACAAATTTCTGAGAAAAAACACTTTTCCAATATAAAAAAACTGAAGATGGATTAGAATATAAAGAATCTGATTCCAAGGAATAGCTATGAGTAATTGATGTTAATTGTCTCTTGGATGTTTAGTGACAGAGAATAGATTTTTAAAAATATACTACTTTCCCTTCTCCCTTTTAGCTCATTTTTGCCATGCCTTCTATTTGTCTTATATAAGACTTAATAAATCAGCTATTGTTTTCTTGAACACTTAGCTAAAGGTTGTCCACTCAGCATTGAATCTGGTGGCAGAAAGAAGTGTTAACTTCAAATTAATTAATTATTGTAATTATTAGTAAATATAAGCTGTAAGATTAGGCTGGCAGAATAGCTGGCAGCTTGGCAGAGGAGCGGGTGGCCTGGCCCATGTGCCTTAACCAGTTGCCTAACTTATCCTGGAGAAAGAGCCCTGGGACCAAGGGTGGCCTGTCCCATCTGTAACCTAAACTCTGTTAATTAATATAAGTTGTTATATTAGGCCAGTAGAATTACCAGCACCTTGGTGGGTGCTTCGCCTGGACTCAAGGGGAGTCTGGGAGTCTGGAAGTCCAGTGGCCCCAGACTGATTGGACTGAGGACCTATAAGCCACCATGGTTTTTTTCCCCCAATAATTAAATACACCAAGACCTTTTAATGTTTTAACACTTAGCCCTTAGCTGGGCAGACTCTCAATTAGCTACTCTAAGTTAACCAGGATCATCTAATCCCAAACCGCCATGTGCCTGTGATTACCTTCCAGCATTCTCAACACATCTGTCTCCTTCTGTGTCCCAGCAGAGAGGGCTTCGCTGTGTGTGCTCAGGGTTCCTGTCTAATCTCAGGAAGTCCCGCCTTCCTATAATCTTTCTGCCCACCTGATTGGCCATAGGCAACTTTTATGAACCAATCAAGAGAATGCCTCAGAAGGGGCAGTAACCAGATCTCAACATTGAATTCAACCTATCAGAAGCAATATTAGACCTTCCCTCAATGCCTTTCCTGATGTGATAATGAAATGTTGCCCTCAGATACACAAATGCCAAGCCACATTTTGTGAGTGGACATTGTACAAGAATTGGTTGGTAGCTATTAGCAGATCTTTCTTGTAGGCCAGGCACCCAAATAGCACCATACATGATCAAGGTGTTGGAGATCATGTCCTATGTGCAGCTGACATCACTGTTACCAAGACCATTCCTGTCAGACATGACTTAAAAATCAACCATTAGTGGATATCCAGTGAAACTTGGTCTATTTCCTCTTAGGTTACAAGAGCCATTCATTCCATTTGTTTTTATATGGCTTAATATGTTTTAAAAATTCTGTGTTTATTAAAATTTATGTAGAGATAAGAGCAAAAGGATCCAGGCAAGTTCAAAGCTGGCTTGTCTCTACAGGGTGTTTCAGGCTAACCTGGGATACAGAATTAAATTGTGTATTAATTAACCAAAAGAAAAGGAATCATGAACTAGGAAAAAAATAATGACAAGTGAAAAGATGAGCTATTAGATACTATTGTGCAGCACAATTCCAAAGCAAAGAAATGACAGAGGCCAACAGAGTGACAGTCAGATGTAAATTCTAGGTTGTAAAATGTGTCACTCATACATGCAAAAAGGAGTGACTATGAAGATAGATGACTCTAAATAAAGTGTGTGAAACTGAGTGGCTTCATCTCAATGTCACTGTGCATTTTGATAGTGTAATATACTTGCTTAAAGGTTACCAGTAAAGGAAGCTGGGTGGTGGGACAAATATTTTTCTGTACTATTGCTGCTTGCTGAAGGTGGGGAAAATACAAACGGAGGTACTAAATAAAGTAGCTATAAATAGTTACAAAATCATCAATTGTAACTGACATGTTTCTGTCCTACTTTGTTAAGAATGTATTTGTGCATATATACGCATACATTGAGCAATGCTTGTGTTTTCTATTCTCTATTTCTTTACCATGTAATATAAGGTCAGTTGAGATAATATCAGTAGTTATCACATTTAAACTATGAGTCACTAACAGAGTGGCATTCAAGGGACATTACTACCTATTCTAAAATACATAATGACTTTGAGGTTGTATATGGGATATTTATATCATGTTAGAAAGAATTATGACTTGGATATTCTTTTCATTTGGAAGTTAAGTGTAACATAAGTTGATGTGACTGTATACCAAGATGACAAAGTTTGGATTTGTGGTGGTTAATCTTGGTTGTTAACTTGACTACATCTGGAATCTCTTGATTGGAGCATACGAAGTGAGAATGCCCAATGGGGCCTAAATCTGGGCCACACCTTCTGGCAGCAGCCTACATAAAGGGGCACGGAAGAAGGAAACTTTGTCTTTTTCCTGCTTGCCCTCACTCTCACTGGCAAGTTCGTATATGTTGCTATTGAGGCATTCCTCTGCTGATGTTATAACCTGCCTTTTTTGAATTCTAACGTAGACTGAAGATTGGCAGCTCTCTCAGACTTCCTGGGACTCCAGCACCAGACTGGAACTGCTGAGAAATCTAGTCTTCAGGATTGAACTGCTGGATCCATGAAGAGACATCCATCATTGAACAACTCATATCACAGCCCATAGCCAGTCTAATAAATCTCTCAGTTCTCTTCCTTTAGACTGCTGCAAGTAATTCCACCAGAGAACAGACACTCTTAAAGCTAGATACAAAGCCAGTATTTCTAGCCCCTGGCTACAAGGGAAACTCTCTCAAATCATACAGCCCAGAGTTTCTCCATTCTTTGCCTTTTTTTTTTAAATACTTTATTTTTTTTCTTCAAGTTACATCTCAGTAACAAACCCCTCCCTATTCCCCCTTCCTATCCCGCCCTTCAACCCTCTTCCCCCCAGAAGTTTCCCCTTTCAGTCCAACAGATGGTTCCTTCTCTTATAACAGTATTATACAAAACAACAGATATAAATATGCCACATTTATGAGAGTTAAATGGCCCAGTATACCTTCCCAATGTCCAGTTTATACATATTTGGCCCCTGACTTTAACATTCTACTATCTAACCATCTCCATGAGTTTAAAGGTCTATATCTGACTCAACATTCATACTAACTTGCAACACACTTTTAAGAGTATCTTCTTAGATCTATAACACCCTCTTGATTCCTAAACAACTCAAAATTTAACTATGAGACTCTAGCTGTCTATTCTTCAACCACCTCAGAGACCTGAGAGAGATAAATATATTTGCTTATATAGGAAGTGCAGGGCCTGCAGCTTCCAAAACTAAGAAAGGACATACCAATGACTGCCTGGACAGTTCCCATTTTCTCTCCATACATTCCTGCATCAGTCTTCAGACTTTGGGTCCTGTTTCTATGACAGACATTTGTTGTAGAGCAGGGATTATGAAGGACTTACCTACCCTGTCTTGGCAGAGTTAGGCTGTCAACTTCCCTGCTACCAAGTTTTGTCCTTTTTGGACAGCAGTCTGTCTGCAGTTGGTGCAAGGGGTTTTTTCATGCCAAGATATAGGCTTGCCACTAATTCAACCATCTTACAGTGGAGGTTCTTCGATGCTTATCTTCTACTTGGAGTAGAATAGGGGGTGATGTCAGGCGCTGATATGTCTCGATATCAAAAAAAAAGAAAATCTTCATTTAAGATAACATCTTTGAATGCCATATTCTGCAGATCTCTTGGGGTTTTTGAAGATGCCCTATCCATCTCTTGTATTTAGATAAGCAAATGTTGCTTGTCTCTTAGCAACTTGATTACAGGGTAGTTTAGAGAATATCTGTGATAGACTGTCATAGTAGCTAACAAAATGACATGTTTGCATGACTAGGAGTTTGTTTTACTTAACTATCCTAGACCGTTTTAGACGGTTGGTATCAAGAGGTCAGAGCTTCACATTTTATTTTTAAGTATCTCTAGGAATGATACCATTAGGAAGCGTTACCTTTATATTTGTATCAATATACAAAGATCTATTCAATTGTGGTTAAATATACTCTTAATTATGTATCAATATACAAAGATCAATGCCTATGTAGCCCAATACAATCTTAATATTACGTCCATATGCAAGGGTCAATACCATTGTGGCCAACTATAATCTTAATTTTGTATCAATATACAAAGATCAATACCGATGTAATCCAATACAATCTTATTTTTGCACAATAAACAATGGTCAATACCACTTTTGCCAAATAAACTAGTAATTTTGTATCAATATACAAAGGTATAAGGGCATATTCAATAATCTGCCCCTTCTTCTTGGACCTTCCTGTGCTATGTCTATATCTCATTTTTCTCAAGCCTATGCACTCCTACATAGGAGAGGAAGAAGGATTCAGAAAAGGAAAAGTAGGAAGTCCCTGGGGCTAACCTCCAAAACCCATTAAGACAGGACCATTTATCAGCTTGTAGTCTTTTCCCCTAAATATCAGAGTTTTCAGTTATCCTTCAAATAACCAAAAAGTAGGGCGGAGAAACACCCTCCCCACCCTCTGGGCATGGGACGTCGCTCTCTTAAAGTGACTTCCTGCTGATTTGGGTCGTAGTAGACCTGTTTGGGGCCCGAACCCAAATGGAAAAAATGGTTAAAAATGTTAGTACACTCCTTTTATGTTCAGTCCTTCTGTTCTCAGCTGTTTAGATGACCTAAGGGGTTTGTAGGCAGAAGCTGATCTTGCAGGCTTCACTGAGGTTCCTGCTGGGGCATTGTGTAGAGCTGAACGGTCCCAGTGACATTGGATTGCTGTGGTGGTTGCAGGCCCCCGATGGAGACAGCTATTGAGGAAGTCTGCCAGGCAGAATCAACTGGGTCACTCGTCCTCCTTGGTGCCTGATTCTGCTCTCTGCTGAGGTTTCCGCTGTCCAGCCGTCCCCGGGCTCCCCTAATGGATGCTTCGATTCTCCAGGCGCCTCTCCAAATGGGAGTTCCCGAATCCCGGGTTTAGTGGCTTCTGTGTCTGCGAGAGATGGGGGAGAGCCTTGCCCTGGGACTTTTAACAGTCCCTTGGGAGCTGTGAGTGTTCCCGGGGGGGGTCTAGCCCCTCCGGTTTTTGCACAGTGCCCAATAACTCTGTGTTTTTTATGGCTCTTTTTTCCCCCGCGTTCAAAATGCGTCAGTGTAGGTCGCCGCCATCTTGGCCCCCATTCTTTGCCTTTTATGCACAAACACCACATTCTGGTTGGCATATTTCTTTTAGCAAGAACAGTTAGTGAGTAGCAAAACTCCAGAAGTCAAAACACAAGGTTAGTACATTTTCAGATTTTCATGGATTCTGGAACTATGGAGTAGGTTTTTAACAAATTAGGTCTTTGCTCCCCTTTGGCCGGTGTTGGGGCCTATGTGCTGGGTTCTAAGGTTAGAATAGCGCCTCTAACGTAGCATTAGTTGTTTGAAGGTCCCAGTGCCTGTTCCAAGAGCATTATGACAAATACAGACTGTGATACCAGGAGCGGTTCTAGGGAAACTAAATTATGAGAATGACCTTGTTAAGTTTCTGAAACAGACTTTGCAATTCATTGACCCCTACAGATACTAAAGACTCCCCAGCCAGCATATAAAGAAGCACTGAAAGCCCATGGTTGGAAATATTTGAAGGGCTTGTTGAATGCAACAAGAAATTTACTGACTTTTGACAACTTGTAGAAAAATATGGAAAATAATGATACTGGTTGGTGGTTTCTAGCATCTTTGGATAACTTGACAAAGGAAAAGAATGATCTCTGTGTGATATGAGTTTATTAAAATAACCAGTTATGAGAATGTTTTTGTTTAATCCCAGTTTTGAAGCTGCTTAAGAAACAGGTGTAAAGTATTAACTGTCTGTGAGCTAGCAGGGGTGTGGCTTAGCCAGCTGAGCAAGTTTAACTCAGAGGACTTAAGAGAGGAATAAAAAGCCAGAGTCTGGAGGAGAAGGGGAGGGGGTCTACAAAGAAAGGAGAAAAGGGACTCTACAAAGAAGTAGGAGAAAAGGGGCTACAAAGAAGAGAAAGGGCTACAAAGAAAAAGCAGTTGCTGCTCTCCCAGATGCTGGTACTCCCACAAACTGCTACTAGTTCTTCCTGCTACTGTCTCTTGGTTTGGTGGACTTCTAGTGAAACTGGTATTACCCCCAAAGAACCCAATGACCCTAATCAGCAGGAAGTAGCTCAAAGAGAACTCCGTCCCTTTTCCCTCTAACCTTCTTTCTCTCCCACCTAGGATTGGGTGGTTGGAAGGAACAAGGGGTGGAAGGGAGATAAAAGTATTAAGTATAGTAAAATAAATTACAGTGTATAATTAAGTATAGTAAAAATAATAAAAGCCACCTTGTTACAACTCTGTGATTAAATTAACCAACCCCTAGCATCTCAGGATACGGTGACAAAAGGATAAAATAAACTCAGTGATGCAGTTGATCAGCTCCAGATGTGCCATAACAGTCTAAGGGTTTCTAAGTGTGTCCTAGAAGAGAATTTTCTCTCCATAAGCTATACAGGTCAAGTTTAGGAAAATAAAACCAAAGCCCTCATATATCATTGGCTGGATTGTGGCCTGGCTTAGTGGCCACATACTTTTAATCCCAGAATTCAGAGGCAGAGACAGGTGGCTCTCTATGAGTTTGAGGCCAGCCTGGTCTACATAGTGGGTTTCTGAATAGCCAGGGTTATGTAAAGAGACCCTGTCTGAAAAAAAGAAAGAC
This sequence comes from Lophiomys imhausi, assembly GCA_907164525.1. NCBI lineage: Eukaryota > Metazoa > Chordata > Mammalia > Rodentia > Muridae > Lophiomys > Lophiomys imhausi. Next base: position 136,869 of record CAJQZJ010000108.1, on the reverse strand, counting down.
TTGCTGAATTCAATGAAAATTCAAGTCCTAGCATCAGAGGGTATTAGCAGTTAAAGTAAGGGCACTGATTGGTAAAGAACAGGCTCCTGCAACTTGTGATGGAGAAGAAGAGTTTATCTCAGCTAGAAAGTCATTTTAATCTCTTCATTCTTGGTAGAGGATGCATCCCAACCCACCACTTCCTGCAATAGTGCCCTCTCTGCCTTGTGGTTGTGTCTCAAGACATGAGCTCTCAGCTATTGCCTCAGTTCCCATGCTGCATTCCTGCTGCTGTGCTCAGCACCATGATGGTCATAGACTCTAACACTCTGAAACTGTTAGTCCTAAATGAACTCTCCTATAAGTTTCTTTAGTCTCAGTGTCTTATCACAGCAAAAGAATAGTAAATAAGACCAATGGAAGAAGTTAGGGATGGTACACGAATTCAAAAAATGGGGGACAGAGCTAAACAGAGAATTCACAAAGGAGGAATTCCTAATGGCTGAGAGACACTTGAAGAAATGCTCAGCATCCTTAATTATTAGAGAAATGCAACTCAAGACAACTCTGAGATTCCATCTCACACCTGTCAGAATGGCTAAGATCAAAAGCTCATATGACAGCACATGCTGGCCAGGGAGTGGAGAAAGGGGAACCTTCCTCCATTGCTGGTGGGAGTGCAGGCTTGTGCAACCACTATGGAGGTCAGTCTGGCAATGTCTTAGAAAACTTGGAATAGCTCTGCCCTGGGACCCAGCCATACCACTTCTGGGTATACAAGCAAATGATTCCTCACCAAATCACAAGGAAGTTTCCTCATCTATGTTCATAGTAGCCTTATTTGTAATAGCTAGAAACTGGAAACCCACATGTCCCTTAACTGAAGAATGGATTAAAAACTGTGGTACATCTACACAATGGAATACTATTCAGCTATCAGAAACAACAAAATCATGCAATTTGCAGCCAAATGGATGGAACTAGAGAAGCTCATCCTGAGTGAGCTAACCCAGACCCAGAAGGATGCACATGGCATCTATTCACTTATAGTCAGATTTTAGCCATTTGGTACAGGATAACTATACTACAATGAATGAACCAAAGGGAACATGAACATAGACTTTTTTTTACCTGTCAGTGAGACACTTTGCCCTAGTGGTGCTGCTTTATATGCCCCCAGTGTGTGAGGAGGCTCTTGGCCCTCATATGACTGCTGAACTGGGGCAGGGGACTGTTATGTAGGGACACTCCACTCCAGAAGAGTGGGATGGAAGGAATAGGGGGTAGAGGGTGGGAGGGTGGGACTGGGAGGGGTGGAAAGAGGACATTATGGTGGAGGCATACCCTGAAGTAACAAATAAAGAAAGAAAAAAAATGAACTTAATAAGTGAACAAATGAGCAGGTAAATGAGAGAGACAAGTCAATTTATACCGTAAGTATTTAAGGTTTTTGTTGTTGTTTAGAGAGCATAGTTTTTTATAACTAGGAAGGAAATTTACCGAAGAGTTGGATATCTTGAAAAAAGGGAAATCTTAGAATAAAGTGCTCAATAAATCAAATAAAGAAACAAAAATCAGCAACTGGAACAATATCTTTCAGAAATCTAGCACAGAAAGTTTCACATATATGAATACTTGCACTATAAAGTAGAGACAGAAACCCTATCTAATGAAATTATGGCAAAAATCACTCAACTATAGGGAAATATATGGACATTTAAGTACAAGTGGCATTTAGAACCCTAAATGGACTTGAGCAGAAAATATTTTTTCATGTCATATTGTAGTTGAAATGCTGAACACAAAAGTTGCAAAATAGAATTGAGAAGTCAGTTACCAAGCAAGTTTATTACAACCAGGGATGAGCTCTCAATAGAGTCCCTAAAAGCTGAAAAAAAATGTAGGATGGTGTATTTCAAACACCGAGAATAAGTGCCAAAAAGATTGCTATATTCACACACACACACACACACACACACACACACACACACGCACGCTCGCACGCACGCACGCACGCACACACACACATGCACACACACACACACGCACACGCACGCACACACACACGCACGCACGCATGCACGCACGCACACACACACGCACGCAGACACACACACACACGCACGCACGCACGCACGCACGCGCGCACACACACACACGCACCCCTTTAAAACTGAAGAAGAAATAAAAGTCTTCAACGATAAGCACAAACTAGAGTAAGTCATGACCACTGTACCAGAATCTCAGAAATCATTCAAGGAATCCTACATACTGCAGAGGAAAATCATGTTCATAGTCACAGGAACTTGTGGGAAAACAAAACAAAACCAGATCTCTTGGGAAACGTAGATGAGCAACCCAGGAAATCAACAGTCTTCTAAGATGAATAGGGATAATGAAAATAAAGATACTCAAATCAACCAAGAAAAAAATATCAACAAATTTACACAAATTAGCATACACTTCATGTTCCAATTTGGGTATGAAATGTCCCCCACTGGTTTATATGTTTGAATACCTGGTTCTCAGTTGCTGGCACTGGTTTAGGAGATAGTGAAACCTTTGGGAGGTAAGGCCTAGCTGGAAGACACCAGTTGTTGGTGTGGAGGGGTTGTGCATTGAAGATTATAGGCCAGTCCTACTTCTACAGGAACATTCAGCTTCCTGGTGAGCTAAGACATGAACAAGATATACTGTGAGCTCCAGTCACTACTGATAGAAGTTGGTCCTATTGCCTTTTCCACCATGAAACAGAGCCAAAACAAATCCCTCTTATATATATATATTTTTTTTAAATATATTTATTTTTTTTGCCAGGTATTTGGTCACAGTGACGATGAAAACAACTAATATAATTCCCAGTCATGGCCCTAATTGTAAATAGACCAAAATTTCTAATTAAAAGACGAAGGCAGTCTGATTGGTTTAAAAAATAAAACTCACTTTCTGTCTGCAAGAAACACTTTTCATTGGCAAAGAAGCACACAGGGAGGAAAGGGTAGAGAGAAATGATGTAATTATATTATAATCCCCAAAATGTAAGAAAAAAAGCACATAGACTGAATTGAAATGATGGAAAAGAATATTATAAACAAATGCAATGTGAGAGCAACCTGCAATATTAGTACTTATATTTGACAAAATAGACTTCAAGAAAAAATAAAGCAGAAGAGATAAAAGTCTAAATAATAATAATAATAATAATAATGAGCTATTCATCAAGAAGATATACATCCATATGAATCAAACATTGGTGTATTCAATTACATAAAACAAATACTATTAGACATAAGAGACAGATAGGTCCAGAGGCTGAAGATACTACATTCTCATCAGCAGTTGGGTCGTGCAGACAAAACAGTTATCAAAGAAACTTAGAATTTAAACTGCATCATAGAAAAATGGATATAACAGACATCAACAGAATAGTTTCTTCAACAGAACTGTGGAATACATATTCTTCTCATTCACCTGTGGAACCATTTGTAAAAGACATCACAGTTTAGGCTATAAAACAAGTCTTAACAAGCATAAAAGCTTTCAAATAACTTCTTATATCTTATGAGATCTTAAACTAGAAATCAACAGCAAGAGAAACAACAGCAACTATATAAAGACATGAGGTTTGAAAAATATATTTTTGCCCAATCAGGGAGTCACCGAAGAAATTAGGAGGGGACATAAAACTCCCTGGAAGCAAATCGGTGTGTAAACACCACTTACCTGAATGTGTGGGATACAGCAAAAAAAGGTCCACAAAGGAAGCTTAAAGGTATGAGTCCCTGAATTTTAAGAAATGGAAAGGACTCAATAAAATAACCTATGATGCACCCCAAAGTCTTAGGTAAGCAATACAAGCCAAACTCAAAATTAGTAGAAGTAACAAAGATCAGAGCAGAAATGAACAAAGTGGAAGCCAGAAATAATGATCCAAAGTGTCAATTAAAAAGGACTTATCCTTCTCAAGTCTCTGATGTGGTTGAAGACTAGATAGTTATAGTCTCATAGTTAAATATTAAGTTGTTTAGGAATTAAGAGGGTGTTCTAGATATAAAAAGATGTTTTTAAGATGGTGATGCAAGTTAGGATGGAAGCTGAGTTGGATATAGAACTTTAAACTCATGGAGATGGTTGCATAGTAGAATGAATGTTAAAGTCAGTTGCCAAATATGTATGGACTGGACATTGGGAATGTATGCTAAGCCTTATAACTTTCATAACTGTAACCTAATTATTTTGCTGTTTTGTGTTGTATTTGTTGTTATAAGAGAAATAGCCATTTGTTGAACTGAAAGGGCGACTTGTTGAGGGGGAAAAGATATACCTTAAACTTTAAAAAAAAAAAAAAGGAAGCAGATGGGGGGTGTGAGGGGGAAGAGGGTGGGAGGATGGGACCGGTGGGGGCAGTAGGGAGGGGATTGTGATTGAGATGTAACTTGAAGAAACAAAAATATTTTTAAAAGGATATATATAGTCTTAGCCCTTTGCCAATATAACCCCCGACATCTTGGGGGCTCTTGCTCTCTCTATTTCTCTCTATCTCCCCTCTCTGCCTCCTTCCCCCTCCCCTTCTTCCTCTCTCTCTCTCTCTCTCTCTCTCTGCATATGCATGCTGCTTCTCTTTCTCTCTCTGTATCCAATAAACCTGCCTTTATATAACTTAAAGAAAATAAGAATAAAAAGGACTTAGCCCTTTGAAAATATAAAAAAATATTGGCAAAACTTTAGGCAAACACACACACAAGAAAGAGAGAGAGAGCACATTAATAAAGTTTGAGGTGAAAATGAGGAATTACAACATGTACTATTGGAATCTTAAAGATCATTGAGGTATACTTTGAAAAATATAGTTCAGTAAATTGGAAATCTATAAAGAGTTAACAAATGTACACATATAACATATAGCATACAAAATTGAAACAAGAGGATATAAGCAACCTAAACAGATCTATAATGAGAATGCATGTGAACTGCGTAGAATATTTGTAGTGGAGGTTTGGATTTCTTTGGAAACACATTCACGTTTAATGAATATGTAAGGGTTGTGAAAGTGCTTCTGAAAAACAGACCCATAAAAAGCGTGTACAAAGTCAACCTAATAACTGGCACCTGTGGGGAATACCTGGGCGCTCCTTATCGTGATCAGCAGGTGGTCTGCATGAGGAGGGCATAAGGTTGACGAATGAGAAAACATCCTGGTGCATAATCAGAGAAAGCTTATAAAAAGCAGGGCCCTGAAACTTCACAAGACATTCTGCTTGCTATTGCTTCTCAATGCTGCTGCTCATTGCTGCTTCAGTTTGAAAGACTCTAGACAAAGGTTGCTGCTGAGACTCAGAGACTTTCAGCCAAAGTTGGGCAGAAGCCCAGGTTGGATGAACCCTGGGGGAAAAGGCCTTGTTACAAATATTTTCAAATGAAGAATTAAAAATGTTCAATAAGGACTCGGAAGATGGCGGCGACCTACACTGACGCATTCTGAATGCGGGGAAAAAAGAGCCATAAAAAACACAGAGATATTGGGCACTGTGCAAAAACCGGAGGGGCTAGACCCCCCCCGGAACACTCACAGCTCCCAAGGGACTGTTAAAAGTCCCAGGGCAAGGCTCTCCCCATCTCTCACAGACACGGAGGCCACTAAATGCGGGATTCGGGAACTCCCATTTGGAGAGGCGCCTGGTAAGATCGATCCCAACTTACAGCAGGCAGAATCAGGGTCCATTTGGCCATAGATCGCTGTCCTATTGGGCTCCCCACACATCAGGTTGAACTTATACCCACTTAGAAAAGGTTGCGAGATAGTGGAAGCCTTAGCAAGGAACAAACAGGGGGCTCAGCGGGTGGTCCGCAGCTGCTAGTGAAGCAGGAGGGCGGGAGGTTCCGAGAGAGCGCAGGAAGCAGGGAACACAAAAGCAGGCGGGAGGGGCCAAATCTCGCACACACACTATAGCTGGGGAGAGAGTACGGCAGGCAGGGACAAATCCCCGCCAGCCCACGGCAGGTCATCTGGGGAGAGAGACAGGCGTGGGTGGGGCCAGGGGTCCGTGCACCCACGGCGGAGCTGCTGGGACGAGAGGTGCACTCAGGCAGCCGGGGGATCCAGAGGATCCGCAGCTGCTCGTGAAGCAGGAGGGCGGGAGGTTCTGAGAGAGCGCAGGAAGCAGGGAACACAAAGGCAGGCGGGAGGGACCAAATCTCGCACACACACTATAGCGCAGCTGGGGAGAGAGTACGGCGGGCAGGGACAAATCCCCGCCAGTCCACGGCAGGTCATCTGGGGAGAGAGACAGGCGTGGGTGGGGCCAGGGGTCCGTGCACCCACGGCGAAGCTGCTGGGATGAGAGGTGCACTCAGGCAGCCGGAGGATCCGGGGCTTGGGGTACCCACGGGACCCGTGGCGGCGCAGACAAGAAGGGAATTAGGCACAGGGTACAGCCCTGTGATGAGAAGACTAGAGAGAATCCAGAAATCTGGACCATAGCTGTATCCTGGAAAATCCAGACATATCAGGTGTGGAGCCAGACCCTGTCAGCCTCCGGGACAACAAACAAAGCCCACAGAATCTGTGCCTGGGCAAACAGGCCCATACCATCAGAACCATTACAGGCTGATAACTCAAAGTGCAACATAGAGAAGTCTGAATTGGGAGCAGTGAAACAATCCTGGTCCATTATTCACAACCTGGGAATAGGCTGCACCAGATCACAGTACCTCTGGCCATTAAAACCACAGTGACCTTGAAATCCCCCTGTAAGCAACGACAGATAGCCAAGTAACTCGTCCCCTGCACCAAATCATCCACTGTGGTTCCAAGCACAGAAAACAGACAGCTAAATGCATCCAATGGCGAAAGGTCAAAAAAAAAATAGAAATCAAGGAATTATGACTCCAACAAAGCAGAACCACCCTAGCTCATCCATTTTGGATGACCACACACCAACAAAAACACATGAAAACATTGACAATTCTGCAGTATGGAAAGTGATAGAG